>JAUTBQ010182862.1:0-10859 GCA_032361185.1 Lepetodrilus ovalis | reverse complement strand
AGAGAGAGAGAGAGAGAGAGAGAGAGAGAGAGAGAGAGAGAGAGAGAGAGAGAGAGAAAAGAGAGAGATACTGATAGCCATATATTTCTTCACAATATCTGTAAAACATTATTTGATATAATTGTGTTACAAAGTCTGTCTTGATATTATTTCCCCTGAGAACAATTCAAAACATTTGGTAAACATTCAGAACCAAGTTCATCCCAAGTTCATGCTCCAAAAGTAACCAACATGTTTCTGACATTAAACTAGAACCATGATTATCTTTCACCAATGCCCCCATTTGGATAGCGATCCCCACTCCCAGACCAAACATGTCGTCCCTAGTATTCAATTATTTCCATTGTGTAAAGTTCCTGCAGTAAAATGACCCATGCAAAATGTTCAACTTTGCATTCCAGTGCAGATTCTGAGCACAAACAGTTTTCCTTGTGGAGCATTCCTTCCTCCGCCGTGTCTGTAAGCGATCTGGCTAAGTGAAGGTTTTACGGTGCAGTGCCATCAACAGTAGATCTGCTGGATGGGGTCAAGTCTTCGCAACATCAACTTGGCCAATCGGACTACTGACAGATGAGGGATCCGGTAACCAAACTCAGCCCTGCTCGGGCGCCAGCGAGAATGCTTGCCTCATTCCTCTCTGCTACATTGCATCAGTCTGCTCATTGCAATCAGCACTCATCCGTCAACTTTCACTTTCTGTTCTCTTCTGGTGTTTCTTGGGTGTCTCCAATTTCCACAGTGAGCTCATAGCAGTGGGGCACCCATTGCCAGTGGCTCCTTGTAGTCTGCTGGATCCATTGCCAGTGACAAACTAGTCTACCGGATCCATTGCCAGTGATAAACTAGTCTACTGGATACATTGCCAGTGATAAACTAGTCCATTGGATCCAATGTCAGTGACTAACTAGTATATTAGATTCATTATCAGTGACAAACTAGTCTTATTGAATCCAATGTCAGTGACAAACTAGTCTATTAGATACATTGCCAGTGCTTAACTATACTAGATCCATTTCCAATTACTAATTAGTCTACTAGATCGATTGCCAGTGACTAATGATTCTGGAACCATTTGCAATGACTAATGAGTCTACCGGATACATTGCCAGTGACTAACTAGTCTACTGGATCCAATGCCAATACTAGTCTACAGATCCATTGTCAGGGACTAACTAGTCTACTGGATCCATTGCCAGGGACTAATTAAGTCTACCGGATCCATTGCCAGGGACTCCTTGTAGTCTGTCAGACCCAATGTTGCTGACTCGCACATTAGTTGCTGGTATCCAAAATGAAGCCACCCACCATGCTCATAAATCATATAAATATAGGAGTTTGAATGAGGATATACAAAAACAACACATTTGGTAGAACTGTCCTATAAAACACTACATGCTAGTATATTTATGCTAATCACCCAATGCCTAAGACCAAAGGGTGCCTAGTTAACCACAATCCTACAGCTGACAGGAAGTGTGCTAACTTTACAACCTCCATGCCTGAAGACTGGCACAGACGATACATGCCAATGACACAGACCTTCCTAGATAGTCGAATCTCTTGGCCAATCCAGCCAACCCATTTCTAATGTCCCACTGTCAGCAGAGATCACTCAAGGAAGTGAAAGGCCATCACTTTCTAGTGTGTAGTACAAATCTGATAGGAAATGTTCATACGTGTAGTAAACCAGCACCTTGAAACACATGAAACAGTGTTCTGTCAAGTAACACCGGACCAGCGGAATAAGTCGCCGCTACCAAGTCAATACTCCACACAGTGGAAGATCCACATCACAAGTACATGGGCTTTCCAATCTGCATGAAACCCAACCTACAAAGAGTCACCACGTTCAACGTCACAAGCAAGACATTTATTTAATGCATACGAATGAAGATGAACCCAGCATTAAAAGAAATATCTCCAAGTGTGTGGTACCGCTTTGCATTTATATTAGAAACGGACACTGGTACGATTGCATGACAGTGTCACAGCCCCAGCAACATTCTTCTTCATGGAAACTGTTCACATCAGCTGTCTCTGTTTTAATTCCTGAACCGGTGTCCGACTCTATTCTACCAGTGTCAATGATCGAGATGAAATTATTGTATTCACTTGATATTACTTTGCCATCATCAAACCTTCTGTAATTAAAGGTGTAATCTTGTGAATAATATCTTAGAAATGCATTCTGAAGGATGTTAGCGACACTCGCCAATGTAAAAAAAATATTTTTCCCCAAATAATTAAAGGTGTAATCTTGTGAATAATATCTCAGAGATGCATTACGAAGCATGTCAGTAACAGTCACCAATATAATTAAAGGTGTAATCTTCTGAATAGTGTAGTAGAGATTCATTTTGAAGCATGTCAGTGAGAGTCACTAATTAAAATTATTAAAAATACAAATAATTAAAGGTGTAATATTGTGATATCATAGAGACGCAATTTGAAGCATGCCACAAAAAATACAAATAATTAAAGGAGTAATCATGTAAATAATATTTTAGAGACACATTTTTAAGCATGTCACAAAAAATACAAATAATTAAATGTGTAATCTTGTAAATAATATCACAGAGATGCAGTTTGAAGCATGTCGATGAGAGACACCAATACAATATGTACTTTTTTAATTTCAGGAGAAGGTGAATTCTGCAAGGTGTGAATTAAGCGAGTCCTGGACATTATCAATACAGTGAGAAGAGGAGGAGGAAGAGGAGGAAGAGGGAGGAGAAAGGGGGAGGAGTAAGATATAAAATTACCCCTGACTATCTCCAGCTAAGATGTCAGTACCAGGGTCCCACCATATTCTGCCTTATTATCTTCATCCATCTACGTTGAGTAATTTCGGGTTTCGGGACAAAAAAAATGGCGGATAATTCAATCAACATGATGAATTTCCTGACATCACGCTATTTTAATTCGATAACTTGAGTCACTAGTTTGGTGGTGGCAAACTCGGCACCGAATGATTTAATTATCAGAACTTTTCAATTTCCACTTAAAAAACTGATACTAGGCTTCTAGGAAAGGGAGTGATCTGCACAATGCATGGAACTGAACTTCCAGTCTTCAGTCTTGGCGCTCTCAGACCATACTTTACCAAACTTAGACAGCTTTTTAACAAAACATAAACAACAGAATTCTCATAACCTAATAGAAAACGAAAAGCACTCTTTGTTTGGTGCGATAATGTCAGCATATATTTCACAGTGAAAATTGAACATGTTGAAATAATTTATCAAAATATCAATGTGGTTGATCAAAATAGCATTTTTATATAATTAAGAATACATTTCGGCTTTCATGATGGAAAGATTTGGTTAACTGTAAATAACATTTCTATGTAATCTGAAATCGGAAGCGACAGCTGATCAGGCAACACATTTTAACCATTTCCTCCAACCACAGGCTTATACAGTATACAGAAATACATCTGTATAAACTGACGCCGATTTACCATGTTTATATAGAATGCTTTTCTCGTGAGAAATTGATCATAAGAAAGTAATCATCTTTTGACCAACTACTGGTGGATTCATTATGATAAAAGTTTGAATGTCACGTGTCCATCGTCGCTATTATTATTTGTGATGATATCTGCTGTGAATAATCCTGAAAACATAAAATCCAGCCCCTATCCTTCCGTTCATTAATATGACCATGGTTGCAGTTAACAATAAAACATAATTATATAAAAAAACAATAGAAGATAAAATAAAGATGAAATTAATACAACATCCTTAGGTTCATTTATTACCATGACTGCAGATAATAAAAATTAAATTAAATTAAATTAAATTAAATCAATGAAAATGAAAGGTCACGAGAAGTAAAATTATTACATAATAATTTTACAAATATTGCCATATTTTATTGTTGCTATTTATCCATTCTTTGACCACTGGCAGGTTAAGCAAATACATGTTAATATCTAAAAGCATAATAAATCAGATAAACATAAGGGATGTCGTTGAAGGTGTTAAACAACCTACAGCAATGTAATATACAACTGGAATTGATGCTATCACCTAACAACTAGGATGAGATAATATCTTATTTCAATAGAATGATAAGTGAAAACATAAACTGTGTACAAATGTCAAAAATGAGCCAAATATAGCTAAAGCATCATGTTGTAATATAGCTAAAGCATCATGTTACAATATAACTAATGCATCATGTTACAATATAGGAATAAAACTTGGCTAGCGACGTAACATTGTAAAAACCTAATAAGAAAATGTAAAAAAAATATCTAATATATCAAAGTTTCTGTTCCTATTGTATTTGTCTCCATAATGTGACTCACACTTTCCAAAACACAATTTGACAATTTGTGGAAATTAATAATTCATCCTTGGACAAAACTATAATAGATTCTGCTCACAGAAGCATGCAAGTATTGTTACATCCCTAAGCCAGACATCCGGACAAACACCCAGATTTCCTACGTAATGACAATTAAGAGGTCCTGGCCCTGTTGGATACCCTCAAAATGTAATTCCCATCTGAAAGGAAAACAAGGAAGCACCATAGCAGGAAGGGAATTGCCATAGCATAGTTCTAATTAATCCTGTGGGGAAAAGAACATCAGCAGTGAATCTTTAACATTTTGAGAGAATTGTAGGCGACATACAATACATATGTCTTGAGTTGTCCCTTAAATGCATGTCTCATGTCCTGCGTTGCCAGCTAATATCTCATTTCTGACAGAGGAACATGGCAGGGAGATGCGCTTGGTCCTATTGCATTTAGCAAAATCTCCCAAAGGACGATGATTTCCAGACTGAAACCCATTGTGATATTTTAGAAACAATGGGTCCCCGACACATCTGCGGAACAGAGGAGACAACATCAATTTCAAGGAACAAGTACCAAGGGATGTAGCTCTTTTCCCATGATGTAATTCTCTTCCCATGACGTAATTTTCAGGAGCATGCAATGGCCACTGTAGGTCTAATGCTGAGTCATGCGGACACTAGCCCGTATCAACTTGCTGATGTTACGTTCATTAACAATGACGCTTGCCATCAGAATTAAAGTACACAAATCCATATTTTACAATTACGGACAAGTGGTAGTGATATTGTCCGAAATTGGAAAACATTTACCAAAAATCTTTTATTCTTGCCACATCTAGCCGAATTCACATTTGGTTTGTAATAACTTTATTCAATAGACAGCAGTTGTGGTCAAATTATTAACTTTATTCCCTGGAGGATTAATCCCGATTACATTACAGGCGATCTCCGGTTGACTCCTGGCGAATTTATTTTTACATCTTAGTTTTCGTGTGCTCGGCACAGACCTTAAAGAACAATAAATACAACGTTTTCCAAGAAAAAGATATCCGAATCTCCGCCACAAATAAACACAGAATTACGCAAACAAGAGTTACCAAAACACGAAAGTATTTTACGAGCACGATACTCCCGGTAATCAAACTCCTGGGAGAGCATCCTCTGCTCTTCTGCTGATTGACACGTCTAACAAGGAAGCTTGTGTGAGCCTGCGAGGCAAAGTTACAAATAATATATATAAAACCTGTGATCTCCCGCACGTGGGTGAAGTCAAGGCAGGGTGTCTAGGAATCGAGTTCTAGTCAGGGCGGTGATAAGACCCAGGCAATTCCTGCTTGCTCCAGGAGCCACCTTCAAATAAATAAATTATACTTCGAGAAACGAAAACCAGCGATAAGGCTTGCCCTATCAATGTTCCAACGCTGGCAGGAATACATTTACGAGCAGATCGGGGCAGGAGGGGTGATGTTGGGACAGATCTGGGACCCAAACAAGTTTCCGCAGCTGACTCGGAAACTAGTCTGATGTCCCGATAGGGCTGAACGGAACCGCATACCTGCATAGCTTGGAAAGGGCTTTAACAGCAACGATGGCAGAGATATTGAAGCAGTGCTTCGGTTGAAATACGCGGCATTATCCAAATCTCTGGAATATAACTCCCAGTGATTGGTGTCTGAAAGTGGAAAGTATCTTGATAAACTAAAAGGCTGTCTCAAATTGAAATGTCACATTCGCTCATTCGGTCTGTCTGTCATTAGGGGGTCAGGTGAGATCAGTGAGGTCATGAAGGATGCAGGTATGGTGATAACATGTAGCCTCTCTTCTTGATGTCTGGTGATAACTACAGACACAGTATCGGCTCACTATCACAAAAATACAATTCCACCTGTTTAAGCTGCTCACATTTCCATAATGCAAAGTTAACGTTTGTGATATACGAAAAATGTGGTTCATAAGAAAGCACTATAGATTGTCTTCAAACTGAGAAATAAAACACCTATAAAATTCAAGAGGAAAAAAACCAAGACTTAGTGGTTTGGTGGTTAACATCAGAGTGGGAATATTTAAACCACATGCAATGAAAATATAACTAGAAGTGGTTCATGATACCACCAAAGGGCCACAATCATTCACATGGTAGTTACATGAGTTAATCTGTTCACCTATGCTGTGAAAACAACCGTCGGAATTTCATCACAATAATAAATTAATGCCTACAAAGTTTACTGAACTTGATAATGTCACGTAACTTGACCTTTGGCATTTGACATGACCCATAATCCCACAAAGTCTGGGCCGAGTGAGAGCAATGAAGATAAAGAAATGAAATCGATAAGAATACACAATTAACTATGATGTTTTAATGATATATTTTATTCCTAAAGAAGACTGACATTTCTGGTTGTTTCAGAAGCTACCTTCAAATAAAGCTAATTATCCATATCTCACTGGAAATCAAGCCATTGAAAAGTAACAAATACCTATTTCAATTCTGCAGCAACTAATAATTCGGTAAAATAATATTTCTATGTTAATTCAAGCCATATAACCTTTTAGTCTTACTCGGTAAAACCCTGACAAATAAAACTAATTATAGCAGCCTTCAACTAACTTTCAAGAATAGCAACTGAACTGTAAGTACTAACAAAAGTTCTAAGAAAGATTAATGAAAGCGTTCCTAGCCTTGCTCTGTACCCAGTAATGGCTTGTGATATCGCTTGTCAAGATTAATTATTGACAAAAGCGTCTGCACCTTCGGGTCGCTTTAAATAATCTACACAGAACCAAAATGTCTAATATTTCCCCCACCTATCCATCACCATTCAATTAAATATACCAATCAGCTGCGATGAAAAGACAATTACGGAGGAAAGCCACGCACAAGGTACTTCAGACAGTGTTTAGAGAAGGCCAGCAAAGCAATGTGGGCAATTTCGTCTACGGCAGTCGTTCTTGGAGGCAGTGCTTTTGATTCCTGTCCAGGCAAAGTTTCCATTATGGAGCGAAATCAACTTCCTTTCAAGGGAAACCTTTTGATGGTGGATAACCTTCCAAACATGACAGGAGTAACATCCAGTAGGAAAAGTCCAACAAAGATGTAATTATAAGCTATAATTTTAATGGTGATTGGATAATGCGATTGAATTGTAACATCAAAGTCTGGTCCGGTATGGACTCAGGTATGTTACAATGGAAGTAATTATGGTCGAATCAGGGCGGGTGTTGTAAAGGGTTACAGGTCCTTTAAGGTCCTTAAAATGACCTAAATGAGACCCATAGTGAACGGAGACTGTTGAATGCCGCTCCTCAAATAAGTGAACCGTCAAATCAGGGTAGATATTGTAAAAAATTACATGCCCTAAAGTCCCTTAAAATCACCTGTGAAAACTAAATAAGAATTTCGAATGCTGCTTTTCATATAATGATAAATCAGGAAGGGTATTGTATACAGTTATATACCTTAAAAAGAACCTTAAAATCACATGTGCAATGCCCTAAAATAAGAACTTAAAATGACCTAAGTAAAACCTATAGTGAGAACAAGTGATCACAAAATCAAAAGGACCAGCACCTTTGAAAGCTTGTGGTCCTTCACCAAATATCCTGTAACAAAGTAATTAATATCATGCTGGTCTAAAAAGCTCCAGGCCCAAAGCTAAAGGGCAGGCAATAATAAAAAAAACTCCCTTGTCCTTCAGTGAATGTCGATCGAGATCGACATATTTTCTGAACACTGCTGAGAACATTAAGTGGCGATTCTCAAAACTGTGGGCCAGTTACGAGATTGTTTTTCTTGCCAGTTCCCGCCTCCACTGGCTAATAGCAGAAATAATTTTACTATATTGACATTCCTTTTAATTCAATAAATGCCACTGGGGCTAAGCACCCTTAAAAAGTTTGCAAACCGCCTCTGAAAACACATCTTTTGTCATGGAATGTTTTCCTACTAGGCTGAAGGGATTATACAGGTGTAAACACCAGCGAAGAAAAAATATCAGCGATCCATTTGGTCGATGGGCAAAACAATTGGGGTGAATCATTGAGCTAGCGGTACACAAGGTGGGTAAATCCGCAAACAAATGGCGACATGGTTTTTCCGTGCTGCCGTCGTGCAAGAACCGGAGACACATCAAAGGACATCATTCGTAATTGGCAATTAGGCAATCAATGGCCGCGGCATCTCGCGCACTGTTTGCTTAAAGCCTGCCATCCACACACATGCAAACACGGCCTGGGGGCGAAAATCTGAAACCATATTCGACCAGAAACGTTCTTGAAGCTGCCACGTTCCGCCTCGATATGTTTGCTCAATATCCGTCCTTGATCAAAAAGTTTCAATTCGGTCCACCTTCATGTCTTGTCGGCGACACTCTGGTAATATTTCTACTTGAAGATTGACGGAATCCGTCTAAAGTCTGCCTAGAAGGTACGAGAGCAGGCTCTCAGAGATCATCTCCACATCATTCGGCGGACATCACACGTTCTTGCAGAACTTCAAAGGTGGAACTGTTGGCCCTGCAGATAGTCTTCTGTTAATTTCCTCGAAAGTCAGTGGTTTCTTAACAAGGGCACTGGACATCAGAGAGGAAAATGAAAGATCCAGTATTAAATTTTCATGCATCCTCTCGAAAGCAGAAACTTATCTACATCTAAAATAAAAAAACAATCATGAAAAGTTCAAATGGAAATAATTAGAATTTCAAGTGCCACAAAGTATGCTTTGTAAACAAAAGGAAAACTCTTTTGATGCAATGTTGAACAATATTGTTCTCCTACGTCCCTCCTTATTTTCTTAGAAAATAAATTCTATTTGTAATATCAAGCTTGACTTGCTCATAGTTTGAATTTGGAAGATAATTCATCACAATTATTTCTTTTAGAAATAACTCAGAGCTTAAAGATTACCAACAAAATTTAAGACAAATAATTTACACCGAAAAGATATGATACCCTTCAATAATCTAATATCAGCTCTGGCAACGTGAAATAAATTGCCTTGTGGAAATATCAAGATATCACAAGTCACCATCTCCCATAACAAGTGCATCAGCCGCAATATATTTTATATTCCTTATGATAATCACCGGCGAGAAAATAGCAACGTAAATCACAAAGTTTTGACAATCAACAGTCCTTGTCCTCAGTTTCTTCAATTTTCTACGTTCATTTTGGAAGAAAAAGTTAATTTATGTACTGCTACTAACACAAGAAGCTGGGAAGTCTCACCATAGCCACTAGGGCATGTTTCATTGCGTTTCTTCCCAAAGGGCCTACGCAAGAACGAGGTGCTAATATGAATCTGCAGTTACTTTACGACATGGCAAATTTATTTTTCATATCTCCTCCATACGATATCCCACGTACAAAACAAAAGAAAATCCGACAAAAATTATATGAAAAATATCAAAGTGTCCTAGTTATTTCTCGTGATTCGATTTTAATGGTGTTTTAGTGCAAGGGCTTCCGCGATGCTGTAGAAATCGTTATTTAGTATGATGGCAATGTTATGAAGGTTTCACAAACTGGGGTCTTCAGCTAGGAGATAGGAGTTGACATGTTGTCAATACTAACACTATAAATTTTCCCAGGATAACAGCATCACCAAATGAATTTCCTATTACACTGAGGACGCTGCTCTTCTTAAACATCTCCATTCCCGTTATTTTATTAAATGCATCTGGAAGTTTCAGGGAGGAAATTCAGATGGATTTTTTTGTTATATTTTCCCCCTTCAGAAATGGCGACTACAAATCAATTTAGTCGAAGAGTTACTGCTAAAAGCATGGATAGATTTGCACAGGAGCAATTCGTCACCTATCATTTGACACTGAAATGCCATTCCGAGATTATTTGTCAATGAGAGAAAACTTTGGAAAAGAAATTTGAAAGTCGACTTTGACAACACACTTACCAGTAGGTCTCTATTAAATGTTGATATAGAAAAAGAAGTTTCAAAACACTTGTAAAACAAAATCGGAACAAAAAAAATTGATCTAAAAAAACTCTATGTTTTAGAAATAAGCATATCTAAAGCTGTAAAGGATTGTTTTCAAACTTTTCAAGAACAGCTTGAATATTTCTTTATACTAAATTAGCTGCTGCAAGTAGCAGCCTGTCGTGAACAATCTCAATGTAAATACTTCTTTTTTTTCTTTCAAGTACTTTTTTTTTTGTCCCTCTGAAATACTACTACGCGGTACATGTACTACTGATAATAATGATAATAATATTTATCAGTATTATTATTTCCAATGGACAGATTTTAATTTTATAAACATAAACAATATTAAATAATAATAATAATAATAATAATAATAATAATACGTGTAATAATTGATTGATTGAATTATTGCTTTACGTCGCAGCGGGAATATCTCAGCCATAGGCGACGACAGTGTAATAATACAGTGTCCCCTCGATATAACACTGTTCGATACAAAGCGGATTTGGATATAAGGCTGGGTCAGATGTGGATTGCATTTTTATTTTTGTTATTTACCTTTACTATCCTATAAGGCTGGTACTATAAGGTGGGGGGTATGTCATGGACCCCAA
>JAUTBQ010182851.1:0-10861 GCA_032361185.1 Lepetodrilus ovalis | reverse complement strand
GTATTGATGTATGGCTAATGTAAGGTTAAGGAACTTAGTATTGATGTATGGCTAATGTAAGGTTAAGGAACTTAGTAATGATGTATGGCTAATGTTAAGGTAAAGGTTACCATAGAGATACGCTGTTCTGTAAAGGAGAGCCTTATCTGGGCAGCAAGTCGACACAACCCAGGCTGACTTGTAAATAAACACCATTTAAACCTTGTGAAATCAGTTTGGAGATTTGACTACAACAATTTACGACGTTACCATCCTCATTTATACTTCACGAGGTTTCCACCGTTCGTACGTGGTATTTATATGGATTGGGGTTCACGTCCGTCGTTCCTTAATGATCTCTAGTATTAGAGATATACCCTGCGTGCTAATTGATTCGCACTTGCATGACCATGACTATAATTACAACACAAGCTGCTGGTGCCACAGCAATCCTCAATCGAAGGGATGCTATGAAATCCTGAGGTCAGAGTGACATGTCTCTGTGGAGTCCGCGTAATACTCGTCATGAGGATGTATAAGGATCACTGGTTGGAAGGAAACGTAACGATAACATCAGTCCTACGTAGCAATAACATTTTAAATCTGTTTCCTAAGGATGTCTCGACACCCATTTACATGTCATTTCAAAGCAAGCCAAACTTTATCAGCCTAAAAGAACACTAAACGTAATACAGTTATGCATAGAAAACTATTTAAGGTGGCATGCAGGTTTATGAGGTCGTGTAAGAGCTGAAATACTAAGTACGTCATGCGTATTTCTCTCATGTACGTTTAGAAATGTCTGAAGTATTATGCATCTAATTGGCATGAACAGCATATGTTGTAAATTTCTTGTAGAATATTCCAAAGAAGATTTCCTCGACGGAAATGGTTATGCAAAACATAACGTTCCGAGAGAACCACATGACTTTCAATAATTCTCTTACACCACATAATGCTATTCATTTGATCATTATGGAAGCATTTTACGTTAGTGGCTTCCTATTGCGTCGAGAACGTCTTCAAACAGCATTGCTATCCATGTGTTCGCCAAGCTGCTTCCAGGCAGGTACTAGTAATGTCCGTCATGAAGGATGCACCGTGTCATCCTCACGTGTATCTGTCCCACGCACGTATAACTATCTAGTGTTCTATCTCAGCTCAGATTTCACGCGCGCCCGTCTGCGTTTGACAAAACGGAAGCAGACCAGTCCCCGAGAGCTTAAAATCGCATTCAAAAGGTTTCGTAATCTTGGGGTCAATGTGCCCTATCACGAAGCTCTCTGGTATCTAGTAAGATACTTTATGGGACCAGTTCCACAGAGCGATCGTAGCCTTACGAGATCCGAAACTCCGTGTTAACGTACGGGAGACGACTCCCACGAGGCTACGATTGTTCTGTAGAACGGGACCAACATCGTATCGATATATAACTCGCACGTAGATACAATAGCTGTGTGGTTTTTTAAGTGGATACGAAAGCTTCGTGAAAGAATAACCTGTCAAGTAAGTGTTGTTTACCATTTTCACAGTTGGGAATTTCTTCTGATACATTAAAGATAATTATTATGAGAACAAAAATGTAAGATCAGCTTTGTCTCTTGCCATAGCCGCGTAGACGGTTCTCAGACGAGATACGTAGTTAATTCATCACTTGTTCTCTTTACCAATCATTGTTTCATGTAAATATGAGTTGTATCAACTATGATGAAGACTTCCATTCCATTCGTCATATCTGCAAATATTGCTTCAATCTATACATATGGTGATTTGCTCAGACCATCACATGTGTATATATGTATACTAATTTTCCTTTACTGATGCACGATGTGGGGGACGCACTTGATGTGTACTTAAGGCCGCTATTGTAAATCTGTCCAAAGACGACAGTGAACCCACCTCAGAGAATCGTTTGGTCTGTTCCAGCCAGCGAGACAGCAAAGTGTTTTCCAGTATGTTTCATTCATACTTCTGAGAGCATTCAATATACATTTCCATGGTCAACTTCCTAATTGTTTCCCTTCAATCATGCTGTTATCCTTTCGAGTATATACATCGGGTATCTAGTATTCAATGTTTCATTCTAATATGATCTACGTACATTCGCATGGAAGTGCTAGGAGGTATGTATTCATGCTACTATTATTTGTGTCTGCTGGAACAAAGTCTTTTGAAAATATTTAAGGAATTCACATGTTAAGCTGTTTATTGTAGTGGATGAGAACTCGAAGCGTTTTAAATCATTCTGAGTAAAGATATATACTTGCTAGTGTTGCTCAGCGCGTGCGTATATACATTTCCTAGAGACGCAATGTTCAATGCACCGCGAAGGTGAGAAGAGCGATTACAGAAATGTTGATGGTCCGAAATTATAGCGATTGGAGATTGGTTAAGCGATTGGAGAAAATGTTGATGGTACCAAGAGAAAATGCACCATGTTCAATGCACCGCAATGGTGAGAATAACGATTACAGACATTTTGATGGTCCCAAATTACAGCGATTACAGAAAATGTTGATGATCCCAAGTAGAAAATGTTGATTATCCCAAGTTACGGAGATTGGGGAAAATGTTGATGATCCCAAGTTACAGCCACTAGAGAAAATGCTGATGCAATGTTCAATGCACCGCAATGGTGAGAATAACGATTACAGACATTTTGATGGTCCCAAATTACAGCGATTAGAGAAAATGTAGATGATCTCAAGTTACGGAGATTGGAGAAAATGTTGATGATCCCAAGTTACAGCCACTAGAGGAAATGCTGATGGTCGCAATTTCTACAAATGGCCGTTATTCAAGATGAATGTTAATGAAAATGTAGCGTGCAAGTATATATTCGGTCTATTTATAAGTCTCCATTGGGGCAGTCTGTCAATGTATGTAATAGTGAGAGACACGGAACAACGTGATGATTTCATTCACAATGGATATGGATCTATGATCTTGACTGTAGTGCTACTCAGTTGCTGTTGATAGCGTCGTGGAACTGCCCATTTACCTAGGGAAGCTTACGAGACCATTGGATGGGCCGAACTAATCACTTGGTTAGCGCAGGGGATATTAACTTTAACAAATCACTAGATCTACTTGTCGTAGACATAACGTGAAGGATAGTAATCTAATCAGAAATATACAATTCCAATAAACATAGGTCATTCTTTTGAAAGCGCCACAGAGTTCATGATCATGATTTCAGAAGCTGAGCTGGTGTTAATGGAAATGGTAATTTTGCAGAAGGTTGCTTGATTTTGTACCAGCAACGTATTGTCTAATTGTGATGCAATACACAGAGAGAGAGAGGAAGAGACAGAAAGAGAGAGAGAGAGAGGGGGAGTGGGGAGAGAGAGAGAATAGAATGAAGAGATAGATACCGTATATTATATAGAGAGGATCAGGAGGGGAGAGATAAAGATAGGATGGGGATAGAGAGGAGAGAGAGAACGAGAGAGAGGGAGAGAGAGGGAGGCTACACACATTGAGGACATCCTGTTGAGAATGTATTGAATATTCTAGAATGAGAAATGTTCCCATATTAATGGTTATGTTTCCCTTGCATAATACCGCTAACAATAGACGTTTGTGCGTAGCCCGTGTCGTTCTGTATACAGCTGGGTTTTTATTATATTCTATTGATTTCTTTCAGTAAAACTAAAGCAATTGTATCTCACGTAGCTTTCAATGTTTTAGTAAAACTGTGTAGGGAAGTGCC
The DNA here is from genome assembly GCA_032361185.1 of Lepetodrilus ovalis. NCBI lineage: Eukaryota > Metazoa > Mollusca > Gastropoda > Lepetellida > Lepetodrilidae > Lepetodrilus > Lepetodrilus ovalis. The sequence continues at coordinate 7,170 of JAUTBQ010182851.1, read as the reverse complement.
CACAAGTTCGTTCTGCAGCACGTCCGGCTACTGATAAGTTTAAGGACAGTTTCCATCAAAGAACTCGAAATAATATGTCTATGCCCGCCTGCACGTTTACGACAATTGGCCTGTATAAAACGTGATATTCTACGATGATGTCTCAAGCAAATGTACTCTATAACAAATCACTTTGATACATTTCCGACCACGTTGTGTGCTTATTTCTTTAATAAAGCCATTTTCATACCACCCACACTTTTATTTGACGTTTGTACATGGGATTATTAGGCTATTTAGACCTATGTGTGCGTAAGTGGGTGGTGGATATGTTATCAGTATTTCAGTATCAATGGCATAGTGACCGTAGTATAGTAATTCTATCAGATGCTATTCGTGGGGCTGGCAGTCTTGGTTCCATTTCCTGAAGTTATCAACCTTCAGACTTCATCACTCGTAGCTATCGGAGAGATAGACAGACAGGAGACGGAAATGGTCTCTCATTTGAATACGAGCGCTTCGTGAAACGGTACCACCAAGAGTACATACTCCACCCAAATACAATAAGTCTTCTGTAGACCCATTCGAACTATTTGCACTTCGTCTTCTCACGAGAATGTCCGAATCTAAACGTATATAAGTGAGATATAAATACTTCTAAATTGGCCCATCTAGGTGTGAATGTGAACGAAACTGTATGTTTGAGTTACACTTGAGGCACCCTGTCATCATCAGGACCAGAATGGCGGTGTAGTTGTCAGGACGGATTGGAGGACGTCGTCATCGCTGAGGTCCTGCCAGATCGCTGTCTGTGTAACCTGGGCCGAGTTGTATGGAACCACTGATCGTTTGTCTTTACCTGGCTATCGTCATCTGACACTGTGAAAACACTCGATCACGGCTAGCACTGGAGCGGCATGTACGTCTGGGTTATACTACATATACTATCCTCTGGTTCAAGGCTCAGTGCTTGCTCTTACACTACAGTGCCGCGGCGGCGTTACCCATTATCTCGTCCTGGGTACCGTTTCTCGAAGTTCTGGTATCTACTAAGAGAGGATAGCTCTCTCGTCGCGATATCCTATACATGGCAATTACTGACGAGAGCGCTTTGGCTCATAATGAGATCTTCAAGAAACGATACCGTGGGGTTTTGAAAATTTGATCTTGTGTTTTCAGTTCGATATAATTATGTCTGTGATTCACACATGTAGATGAGCTAACATTATTACTATCTGGAAGAATATAGAATTTGTTTGTAAATGTCAGTATTATTTTTAAATCGATTACATCGAATATATATTTTTTTTAATATTCCACTGTAGTTTCTCTATTTGATCCAAATATATTCAGCTGAACATAAGCACATGTCCGAGATATCTGAGGTCAACTTTCGCATAAATAAACACAATGCTGGTGATTTCCTTAGTGGACAGGTACCTTTTTTAGTATCTGGTGGGCGCATAGGGACAATTCTCGAACCTTTATTGTGTGGACACAATGTATCGTAGTTACTAGTGTAGTAGGTACAACATTTGCGATGGACTTACGCATATGTTCCTAACCCTGGTGCTGTAGATGAGCAGATGCTGGTCGTTAATCCATGTATGGCTACATCACAGTGGTCCTAGTAGTCTAGTAGACGCGTCATGGTCACTGCTACTCATCAGCATTGCTTCAAGCTGGTCCAGTGCTATTAGGTCTAATGTATTCTCCCAGCTTTCTGTGTCACAGCTAACGTTTGATCATTAATCGTCCACTTCCATTGATTGTACATCCTCCACAGATGTCAGGAGATCTGGGGGCCCATTTTCGAAATGTTCTTACAACCGTATGAACATCTTAAGGATACCTATAGCATGTGCTATGCTGGTTCCTAGGCTAAGACGTTCGTGAGAACGTTTCGAGCATAGGCTCCCTGGCACGTATGAGAGTATCTTAAACTGTATAACTTTTGACATGTCTAGCCTATTACGGGGGAGAATTTGCGTTCCAAATGTAGTCAACAGGCCTGACTGGCTGTCTATATAACTCCACGTGGCAGGCCTCGCTCTCTAAATCGCGTTGGGTGTTTCCAGTAGCTTTGGAAAGGTCTGTGAGGGGGATCTTCAACGGATTTTGCCAGAATTTGTGAATATTGGGATTATTTTCAATGCCGGTGGAAGTTGATTAGCAAATTTATATTGATTATTTCGGTCTGCGAATAATCTGGTATAACTCCTTTGTGGTTTGGATTTACTGAAACAAAACATCAAAATATGTGTTACAACACTGCAGATGTCTTCGTCCTAATAGTTTGATTAGAAATCTTTACTTTAAGAAGTTTCAAGAATACGGCCCTTGCTTCTTACATTGTTATTTGGTGTGTAAAATACTCTAACCATATCGTTACACAGAGCAATGTCAACACAGAGTAAATTGAATATGTTCATGCAGACTTCGTCACTATCTAAATAGTTTTCATTTAATCACGGTTGTTGGATGTAGTGATGAATTGGAAAACACTGAAAAACTACTCGAGAAATTCTGTTCACAAACGCAAATTTAGTGGAGATTATTGATTCGATGTGTACCAAAGAAAATTGAGATTTTGTAACAGCGTATACAATTAGTGTCCTTTGGCGATAGAAAGGCTGTCCCTCCTGGGATGGGGATACTTCTAATGTTATTGGCCCTGGTGTTAAAATGAACAGGACGATGAGCTCCATGTGTTCCTAGGTGTTCCTAGGTGTTCCTGTGGGACCTAGAACGGGAGGGAAGCAGCTGCCTATTCTGACCAGGTCGTTCCTCTGCTCAATGTCAGTAGTTTCTGGAATATCAGCAATGCTTAGTCTATCGGTTATTTGTTCAGCTACAGAGTTAACTTCTTGGCCTACGTTAGATGAACTTACAGTGTAGATCACCCAATGATCCTGAATAATCAAATTGGTTTCAAGTCAAGGCCATGAAGGTCCAGCCAACCGTATTGATTGCATGTAGGATGTTGACATCGACGACGTCCTGAAGGCTTAGCTAGGGTAAACAATAGGATCCAGTCAACAATGTGTTAGTACATGTTTGGGTGGGGCATGTCAGGATACTAGGAAGTCTAAATACCTGATGGACACATCTACATCCTCAGACCTAGAACAATAGGAACTGAGGTCAGCAGTTACTGTCACCCCTCGACTGGCACAGTATGGTATAATTGCGATATGCGATGTGAGATTTTGCACACTGTTAATAAACATGTTCAATCGATCAACTGCAATAATGAGTGCTAAAAAAAAGTATTCGTCATAGTTTCTTGATATCCTTTGGAATTGTATACCAAATGCATGTCGTTCTATAGCAAGTATATCCATTCCAACAATATTAGCCTTGAGTAAAACAAATATTCAAGTTCCTTTACTATTTTTTGTACATGAATTAATTATACCATTTAAAATATAGTGTTGTTATTGCATTAAGTACTTTAACACGGTATATTGTCCTATATAAAAATAATAATGTTTTATCCTAAAGCCAACTCCTCTGTTCTAAATAGATATTGATTTTGTCATAGCATAATGAATGTACTTTATGACACCTTCTACGAGCATATTTACATAGTACTTGCTGCAACAATGTAGATATCCGACCATTCAGCACCCTATATATTTCCTATACCGTGTCTGTTTTCTCTATTTTCACATTGGGTGATGTCGTTATCAAATATACGTGTAGTACTCTCTATGGTTGTTGCGACAACTTCACGTCTCTATAACAGAAATGTATACGGAAACTGTTCTCTCGAACCGAGTTAATATGATTAATCTGATTGGAGATATTGAAATAAGGGAAATTCTGTTGGTATAGTGTATAGCATTTAATCTATTTACTGTCCTTTTCATAAACATATATTTGCATATATCAAGGATTTTCTCTGAATGTGAAATGCTGTTCAGCAGTTTTTCTCTCAACTTTTGTATTATCGTCGTCATTATCAGCATCAGTACCAGCACAAGCAGCAGCAGCATCATCATCATTAGTATTATGATCATCATCGAGTAATACTTTTCTAAATCCTGATAATTATAATACTACTGTCTATAAAAGTACAAGTAACGTTCCATGCTATCGATTGACAAATCAACAACATAATCAACTGTTAGTATTTCGGTATTCTGTGTATAAGATAATCGAACCTCCTGATGGCTCTGCGAATTAGTCTCCCTCCTGGACGATACGCTGGCGGTGTGTAGGTGGATGTGAACCGGCGTGACCCGGGAACCAATACGTCGTGCTGGTAAATATGATTACATACTTATACCACTGAGTCAATTACCTCATAATCTGCTTAGTGCAGGGGCATACATATCTCTCACAGGGGGTAAGTCAGAAGTGGGACACTCGACGGATCGATGTGTCCTTTAATGAATTTATGTATGTTGGTTTGCATGATAGTGTGGACTGTAGGTGTCGGGTTGCGTAAAAGGAATACTTAAGCTGTTTGACAAGTATTTGTTTGGAGGAGGACATATATTGTTGATTTTAACTTTCTCAGAGTTTCAGTGCTTTCTGTATTTCTATGTTATTGCATTGCTGTATAGTAAATCTCCCAGTGGGCGTGAGCATCATCCTGCCGTGGGTTGTCACGTGATACTATTCACAGCAAAATAAGTTGGATGTCCCGTTCCAGGATTCTAACAAAATTCTACCAGAATCCTCGCAAGACACTTTCACCTCAAGTGTCCTGCCAGGATCCTGGTATGATTTTGTTAGGATCCTTGAACAGGACACCTAACTTTGCTGTGATAATTTCATTCTTACATTTTCACATATGTTATCAATGACAGCATGTGTCTAATATTTCTTTAGAAGTTTTGAACATGGTGTTGAATTGCTTGCCGTAACATGAATATTGAATTTGTAATTCATTTGGCAATGCATAGAAAACTCCCAAAAGCAACGTGCTATTTCCAGACAAGCTCAATTTGCTTATATCGCAGATAAATAGCACTAAAGGAATGCGGGTGATGCATTAAATATTTAAATAATTGTGCAAGGCCTGGAGGCCTATTGAAATATGTATTACGTCTCACGGCATTGGTTTTGCTGTGTTGACTATTACCGTCCACGCTATACCAGCGTTCTGTTCACTTTGCATTGACAACAATGTCATTAAAGGCATAATATCACAGTAGATTGACCTGCATAATGGACAAACGAATTTCGATCTGAGATCAATAACGCTTGATGTATCCACCCGAAAGTTGTTATTTACTCATGTACTTATCCCCAGCAGTCGATAGTTATAAAACAAATCATATCTTGTGTTAAATAAGGGAACGTTCCGCAATTTATCTTGTCCTGGATGCATCACTGTTCTAAGAAGGAATGCGAGCAGGAATGAGAGTTATCTGCCCTTTGACTGATGTATAAAGAAGTGGGTTGTCTATCGGGAGGGTTGGAGTGCAGCTTTTTGGAAGTACAAACATGATTGTATGCATGTCAAGTGAATGCACTTTGCAGTAATAGCTAAGAACTAGTTTAAAACAAGTATGAATATCTGTGATATTATGCCTTTAAGACATTGGTTTATATTTTATTTCACCTGATTTGTTCAATAGTCATGTCTTCCCGGAGTATTTAGGTGTAATACTATTCATATTAACCGTCTGTGGGCAGCCTAGCTGGAACTCGGCGCTATAGAAATAGATTATAGTATTATTATTATGTTCGTTAATTGTTTAGGCAAGGCTGGAATTAGTCAAAGCAGTGTACACTATTACGGGGTTTTTTTAATTGTTTTTTAGAAAGTCGTATTACTGTCTTACAGTGTAGGCCTACTGTACGCAACGGCGTAACTGTAACAGTGTAAGGTAAACCAGACCTTAGCCATAGATCACACCCTTGATAATATTGTAGATAATGTGACCTAAGTTACGCCGTTTCTTGAAGGAGTGGTCAGGCACAGAGCTGAAAGAAGAACCTTTGCTATTGTTCGTTAATATTTATGTTAGTGCAACAGCATTTGTTTCGGTTTCTATGTCAACCTTTCCGATAATTAATATACATTGACATACCAATGTTATTGCAACAATTGCAATCTAATTACGATTATATCTGCAATGCTCCAATGCTGCATTTTCGGGATATTGTCTGCATAACTGTGAACATAAATGTACTGTAAGCCACGCATGCATTGTACTCGTGCAGCATAGAAGGATACTCAGACGTATTCTATTGTCACACGTAGACAATCAGTGGTTATTGGCAGGTGTCTCAACAACATCCTTTTCACTTCATGTGTCTACCGTCAGCAGCAGCGGTTGGCCGTAGTCGGTTAGCTATTCAATGCCTGCTACACAAAGTACCGTTTACGTGCCGCCTGGGATTGCAGTCTTTTATTGTTTGTAGGTGGTCGTCGTAAAACTAGCGTTAATAAGGTTATTCAGGTTGTGTATATTATTATACGGTAACACTTCAAGTGACGTCCTGGTAGGGGAATCCAATCGTCTAGTTTATTTATGGGAAAACAAATATATCCAACACTATCTATTATCAATTCCTTATTACCCGCGCTTGGAGAATGCTTTCTTGTATGAACTTGATGGATTGTAAATATACACATTATTCTATTTATAAGTCGCATCCTTTACCACCTAGGCTGTTCTTTAAGCTGTTTGATGATCAGATCCAACCAATACTACTCTTATGGATCTGAAGTTTGGGGCTTTCAGTCTTACGATGCCATAGCAAAGGTCCATTTACATGTAAAAGGTTTCTAAATGTATGTATATATAACCCCAACTGTATGGTATATGGTGAATATGGAAGATACTCATTGCATGTAAACCACTATATTAAATGTCTGAAGTACTGGGTAATGTTAATAAATATGCATGAACTGCGTTTACCAAAGAAATGTTACAAAATGCTACTACATTATGATGAATTGGGGTATGTTACATGGGTATAAAAAATAAGACAGCTACTGTTTTACCCTGGCTTTGGATATTATTTGGATTGGTCAATCAGTTAACATTAATATACTAAATCTTCTCCATGAATTCAAACAGTAACAGACAGCTATTGACATGTTTTACCAACAATGGTTGTCTACCCTGTCAGATAGCTCCAGATATGATTGTTAGAAAACATTTAAAACTTCATTACATACTGAACATTATTTATCATGTTTTAATATTCATAAATTTAGAAAGGCCC
>JAUTBQ010182840.1:0-10863 GCA_032361185.1 Lepetodrilus ovalis | reverse complement strand
TAGCTAGATTATGTGGTTAAGGGACGGACACAGAAGCATAATTTGTTTCCAGTTCGAAAAGAAATCACCAGGAAAAACAAACAAGCAAGGTAGATTTTCAAAAGCGTATTCGTGTTTTATATACTTTACATGGCCATCATTACATGTCAACACAAGGGTAAAGCATTAACATTCTGCATTAAGGACTTACATGAGTAGAGATATTTGAGAAAAGTGCTCTTTACTACAATGGAACACCAAAGTGATACAATATTATTTGTAAATGCTGTGAATACTGCTATGTTGTAAATACTGCAATTCTGTGAATACTGCAAGGTTATGATTACTGCAGTGTTGTGAATTACGATACCACATTGTTGTGAATACTGCATTGTTGTGAATACTGCAAGGTTAGGAGTACTCCTCATCAAGTGAGAATATGGATTACCCTCCTCCAGCTCTCGTTGCATCTTGTCCTGCAAGTAGTCCTCATCCACCGACCCTCCCATTATTGTCAGCTTCTTCAGTTCGTCTATCACAGTGGAGTTCATATATTGGATTGCTTGGTTCATATTTTTAGTTGGACCAACCACGACCTTGTAGTTGCAGATAACTGAGCCATTCCTGTGAAGAAAGAGCAGGCATTGTTATTCATTTTTGTGACCACAAGTTGAAATATTTAAACACATACTAAAACCACATTTATTAATTACCGCTATATATACAGATACATATATATATATATACATATATATATCGGACACACACATATTCTGGCACCAAGTTGTGATCATAATACAGGTAACCAACTTACTTAAAGCTTAGCACGTGTATTCGGAGGAATCCCTTAACATGACGGTAAACATCTGTCAACTGAAACAAAGGTAACATTACTTAATGCAATTGCAGCTTTCTACGAAACGTAGTCGATTTGTGATGCTATAATACATTAATTTTACTGAAGCGATAACACCTTAGCGTTTACAATAATTGACTAAATACTGTTCGTAATATACAAATGTTAATTGATATTATGATGATGATGATGATGATGATGATAATAACAATAATAATAATAATAATAATAATAATAATAATAATAATAAATAATAATAATAGTAACGTAGAGCAGTTACCCAGTGCGGGCCTCTATGGTGGTATTACGCGCCAGTGGTAGCCTACTGTTGTTGAAATCGTATTGATAAAAGCGTAATTTAAAACTCAGCTAGTATAGTTACCGTTTCTGTAAAATTGACTTTGTAGATTTTAAATATGGTCGAAGACTTGTTTTGGAGCTGCTCTGGGAAATCAGTTGTCACACTCAGCGACAGCTTGATGTCAAAGTGCATAGTTTCTAAAACGAAAAGAACATAGATTTAAAATATGTGTAGCCTGTGTTTCGATTATTAACAGAATGCCAGCTGACTACAGGCACATTCTGTGTTGAAGTATTTGACACGTGATAGTATACACTTGATATCGTCTGATGCTGAATTTCCAATTTTTACATCGATTTCATAAACAAGAACGGTATAACTTATTGATGTACATCTACATTTTAATTTAAGGTTGACAACCACCTGCAGTTGCTAGTATAGGACTATTCGATATGGCCTAGACTTGATCGGAAACCCGTTCACGATCTCGTTTCAACTACTATAATTCTGATAATGCACGTGATCCTGGTTTTACCAGTGGCCAAATTGTGTAAAATTCAACTTTGTGAGAAAGGTAATTCGATTGCATTTAATGGCGAAGAATTACGATATACACATAACACTGTAGTCTTTATGTTATCCATAACAATACAGAATCAACTAATATCTAAGGTAAAGGTCTTCATCATTATCGTACCTTTATTTGGTGGTAATTCATTCGGCGGTGTTGTAAGCGCTGGTTTGGTAGCTGCGGTTGTTGCTGTGAAATTAATTATTTATATCATTGATGTTAGTTGCAGATATGTAGTTTAAAATGCCCCGTTGGTTATTTTGCTATATATGGGCACCTTTTACCTACAGAGAATTGCAGTAACGTGCATCAACAAAAGTACGCACCAGATTTAGGTGCGCTGGGTTAATCACTACATGCGTCATAAGTACACGGGACAGAATTTAATTCAGTAGGAATAGATACACTATTAGCCATTATTCGTCATGCATCCATGTTTATTTCAGGAATGAAAACAGTTTTAGCAAGATGTCGTTGGTTGCTGCATGAGCTTGATCGCTGACGAATTTAATACAATACTATGTGAACACATTTCAATAATTTCAAAACATGCATGGAGACATGGAGAATAAGGTTAGTGAATCCATTTCTAGCTGGATTTCGTTATAGTCACGCAATCCTCTGTAGAGAAAGGGTGCCCATATAGATAGCAAATAATAAACGGAGCAGTTGTTAGCTACAGAACTGCAGCTACGCTACATTGAAAGTAAGCTGCTGTTCTGACACTTGCAGTTAAAGCCTAGTTATTAAACGCATTACTGCTGTCATGGTAATATAACGTATAGAGTGGTATCTTATGTAATACAATGCTATCTAAATAATGAGAATACTTTTACATACAATACCAGTTTCTGTCCCCTTGCATTAATATAAAGAAGGATGAAGAACTAAGAATATTCAGGTTGTCGAAATTGAATTTTGCCTACCGTACAGCAGTAGAAAGGTTTTGGAAGTACAAACATGATTATATGTATGTAAAGTGAAAGTACTTTGTAGTTGTAGCTGTAGCTAAGAACTAGTAAAAAACGACCATAAATATCTGTGATAGTATGTCTTTAAAAGCATACTATCACAGATGCCCGGAGATGGTTGACCTATCTAACGGGCAAATGAATTTATATCCGAGGCTACTTACGTTTGATTTGTCCACCCAAAAGTTATTTACTAATATTCCCCAACACTCGATAGTTATCAAACATTTCATATTTTTGTTTATGAATATTAGTAACGTTGTTCTAATGCTATTTGAGACATATCACTGCTAGATCGTATTGCACATAATTATGTGGATCGACAAAAGGGATTTTTGGCGATATGATATTGATGGAAGTGTCAGAAATGAATGTAGTTTGCATTTGTTACTCAAATGTTGTGATTCGCCTTTAAAGGTATAATATCACAAACAGTTATGGTCGTTTTGGATTCGTGCTTAGCTACACCTGCACTGTGCATTCACTTGACATAAATAAATTCACGTTTTACTCCCCCAAACCATGGTAGACAACATTTCAATGCACACCCACGATAGTGTATTTAGACAATCTGAATGTTGTCGTAAGCTGAATTCATATAAAATATGAAATTTGTAATGATAATCGAGTGGAGAATAAGTGCATTAGAAAATAACGTTTGGGTGGACGAAACAAAAGTAAGTAGTCTCAGATAGAAATTCGTTCCGACTATTCTCTAGGTCAACCATTTGTGATAATATGCCTTTACAACTGTATTAAATAGACACTTCATTTAAAAGATAACTCTTACTACCAAAATCTAATGCCATATTTCAAATTTAGGACAAGTAATAATAAACTTCCAAGAGAAATTAGTCGTTAGTTTACAAATGCGACTTGGTAAGAGAACCTGTCCGTCACCTGTGTATCTGATGATTTTCATTATTTATTTGGATGTGAACACCTTGACACTATTAGAAAGAACATGTATCACTAACAAATATCCCAAATCTATATTAAATGCATACTATCACAGATTGTTGACCTAGATAAAGGACAAATGAACGTCTATCCGAGACTACTTACATTTGACTTATCCACCCAAAAGTTATTTAGTAATATTTACTGACGTACAGTTATCACAAATTTAATTTTGTATAATGAATTATGGCTACGGAACATTATTTACTAGTACCTTATCTTTGATGGGGGTCGTAGCAGGAAGTTGTAACTTATAAAAAGTATTTAGTAGCAGGACAGTGAGTGGCGGGACCCTTTCACGTCGTTTTATGTGTCAATATTGAGGATTAAGAGGGCGGTCATGTCAAAAGCCCCTTAGGTGAAGAAAAAAACAAACATTGTTTATCAGTCTCCAATCTGCTGCAAATATTGCGCATACCTTTAGTGAACAGGAACAACAGGTGAGAGATAACAAGAGGTGTGTTCATCAATAAATATGTTTATTATAGTCAACGTGCATTTTCATGTTCACTAAAATACTTGAGCAACTCATATGGAAAAGCGTCAGTTCCAATATCAGTGCTACACATTAGTAGTAGAATTAAATCTTAATAATTAATAGGTGGGCACAGCTCTTAATATAATCAGCGACTTAGTTACTTCTAAGCACTTCCATTGCGATCTTAGAAAACAAATTAGTCTGGATATCCTTCCACGAAGCTCTCTTACCCACTAAGAGACCATCGCGCTCTCTTTGCAGCGCATTATCGGCAAAGAGGGCGCTATGGTCTCTTAGTGGATAAGAGAGCTTCGTGAAAGGATAGCCTGGAAGGTAGGATTACCATGTTTACAGACAAAGGCGGTTAATGGGAATCTGAAAACAATTATTCTTTTTATCGGATATTATGTACGCGAGATGACGAAGATTGGTTTATTGTACGTGACGTAACATCTTTCAAATTGAAAAAAAAAAATAGAAAGGAGAACATAATCCATTCAACGGCAAGAGCATTTAATGCAATCTTAGGTTTCCAAACCAATCATCTACACAACATTTCAGTAATCGAAGAACGTTATCCTTCTAGTGGCGAAAACCCGTTTTGTTTTTCTCCAACTGGTTCACATCACGAACATGGCAAATGAGCGGTGCCTGTACTTATAGTGCAAACGACGCTTGCCAGTATTTGCAAAATGTTACATAACCATTGGATACACTACAGTTTGAACTCGTTCAATGACCCGTGCTGACAGTCTCCGGTATTTACAAATGAACACTAAACAGTAAGGACTCAGTTCATATGTACAGACGTATGCGAGCATCCATACTATAATGGAGCTGTACAGAACATGGAACACGGACAACGCCGACGCTGCATACGCGTCACTGGCTAGGTAGAGATACTCTACCTCTAACGTACAGCTAATGATATGACGGGCAGAGCTTCTCGTCATAGTCACTGGCAAGTTCTCCTCAACGGAGGGCACGGCTAATAATATTTGTTTTACAGAAACTGGATTCCATATTAATTTGGTCAAAGATTGGTCCCAACTTACAGACTGGTTAAATAACGCTAGCACTGGTTTGGTCGTATATTACAGCAATACATTTGTTTGACCACAAGTGAATCATTCACCCATTCGTGACGACTTTGACCACAAGTAAAGACAAAATAATCATAATACATGCAACATGTTTGTCATATTTGGCATTACTTACTCTATTGTTAGTCTGACAAAAGCATAGCCAATATTAGCATAAATGGCTTTGTAATATACTAGTATTAGTTGGCTGGTTTTCTGAAAAATCAGAACAAGTAAAAAGGACACTTCTTTTGCCAGGATGAACATACCACGATGCTTTTTTTCAGCTTTTCTTTTGATTCCTTCTAACCAGTCCTGTGATTATGGAGTTTAACGTCGCTGCGGTAATCTTTCACCCATTTGCTATGACTTAACTAGTCAAAAAGCTAACCATTAATAATAGAAACATACGTACATGTGGGTCTACACAAACTTGAACAGCTGTTGTTTGTAGTCGACTCATTGCAGTTGTAATCATTACAAGAATGCTATTCAATATGTTTTGATCGATAAGTCTTCTCAAAGTATTCATACAATTGGAGACTATCATAAAAAAAAACCACCACACAACCCCATCACCTTGCACTGTTACTGAGAAAAAAATAGTATATTCAGTAGACCTAGCATATAACGGCCACAAATAGCAGCTCCTAACGAGTACGTTATATGCGAAGTCTACTGTACATCACGCCCATAACGTGCAAATCCTCTTGGTCACAATGAAGGCAATCTAAATAGTATCCAATATTTCTTTTTGTTCAAGACAAGAAAAAGTGCTACCTTCACCAGTTATGTCTTACAATCAATACAATATGCATTTCTTTTTTTATTTATGTCATATTGAGCCTGGCACTCCTGTACGCAATGGTGCAACTCTTAGTTAGCCCGATCTCCAACCTTACATAGGCTATACCATCACACATTTCTATCCTACATTAATTGCGTTTGATTTGTCCACCCAAAAGTTGTTTACACCCGATAGTTATCAAAAGGTTTATATTTATTATATACAAAATGATCATAGATATCTTGCCTTTGGTACAGCTAACTGCAGGATTGAATTCCTCATCAATGTGGATCAACAGAGGGATTTGGCAAGCAAAATATTACCACGAGTATCACAAATGAATGTACCGGTATAGTTTGCATTCATTACTCAAATATTGTGCTACACGCTCATTGAAATCGGTGATTGTATGCTTTTAAAAGCATATCACAGATGGTTGACCTAGATAACGGACAAACAAATTTCTATCCGAGATGATTTCTCCACCCCGAAGTTGTTATTTACTGATGCACTCATTCCCCTACTTGATAGTTATTAAACATTTCATATTTCCTATGAATACAAGGACCATATCTCTTTAGATCATAACTGTTGGATCGAATTAGCCACAATAATTTGAATCCATGAAAGGGATATTAAATTAGCGACAATAAAAAAAACACCATGTACTTTTTATTTATTTATCAAATAGAGTGCTAAGCACTCATTTAAATTATTAAGGTCACTCTAGAGAAATAGTTATGCCATTTGGCACAGGAGCGCCCAGACCGTGTTTACATGTACCATTAAACACACCTATTTTCCACAAGTCAGCATTCTAGCAATACACTTCCCAATAGCATACAGGTCTATGACTTCACTTGTGCTCCCATATGATAGTGATTATTGTACATCAAACAAACCACAAAAGCTGCAATGTTCAAATTTGTTCCCTATAAACATTAAGATATATATAGAACAGTGTACTAATGTTGTAAAGAGCCAGTGGTAAATGTTTCACAGACATAATCAACAAAATAAATTAAGGGCCGGACAAACTGTCAGCAAGCTGTACCAACTTTCAAAATCCAGCTTGATGAATCTGATGTCATTCGTTTTCCCAACATGTCTGCAATTTCTTCAAGAGAACTTGATTGTCTGAATATGTTTGGAAATTCATCACTGAAATAATATTATATCAAGCTACATCTAAAAAAGCTACTGGCCCTTATTTGATATTGTTAATAGTGTGTATCAAACACGTCACAAACTGAGATACTTGGTAAGAAAGGTGTTAAACAAAGTCGTATATAGATACTGATGAGATGAGAAAACGGTGTCCTTTCGTTTTGTTACCCTCGTGAATATAACTGGTCAGACTAGCGTTGTGAGGGACATGGCAGGTCCCTACAAACAACTCAACAGCGGTGGATGGTTAACATGGTGAATACTGCAACACACAACCTGTAATGGAATCTCAAATTGGAAAACAAATATCACACTTATAAAACCCCACAAATTCACACCAATATTATCATGGCAATGTTTTATCATAGCAATACTATCATGACAATTCATGTTAAACAATGCAATGTATCTGATAATGTCAGATAGCGATCAGAGAAATCAGGTATAAATAATTATATACACTGAGAATTGTCCGTTTCTCATACTTTAATACTGCAAATCAGATGTAGGGAAACTATTTTGCATGCTTTTTTCCACATCTTACAACTCACACAAACATATAAAACAATTCCATAAATTAACATTATCCAGGCTCCACAACTGAAACGTGAAGGGATTTGAAAAAACAGTGATATTACACTACAAATTGATAAAATTTTATCAATATATTGACTCTATTATAGTTTGTATTTGCTTACACTGGATCTTATTGTCAGAATGCAAACATGCGATTGATTTTTTAACATGTGATGCTATCTGTGTTTGTGCAATGTGTTAAAATGCATTTTAAAACGCTATTCACGATCAGAATAAATTATTTATTTGAAAGACAGTGGAGCATTTAATGAGCAAAAACATGGTTTCTATTCTATCGAAAATAGCTCCATTTAAAGTCATAATAAACTTGCCCCACACTCCACATTCCGACCGAGTCACTTTAAGTTACTCCTATGTCCTCTCTACAGAACGAGACTAGTATTATTATGCTTAGTAAACAACATGCATAGAGATAACAAATCTCAGCTAGTTAAAATGTGTACCCATGTGTTTGCTACTACATGTATTAATCAACTGAAACATAACATATCTAAGAAACATATTGATTATAATGTCATGAATAAGTTAAGGACAATTTTCCATTATATAGTATACAAAACAAAACACTTCAACGTATTTAAGAATTCAAAGAATTTGAATCTGCTCAAAACAACTTTCATGGTTGACTTTCAAATTAGGAAATGGTATTTGGACTTCAAGATACATGTATTTGAAAATTTATCGCTAGAAGAAAACTGGAACATAATAGCTTAGGTCTATGTTCATGAACAACATCACGACTAAGTCATTGATTTGAAATTTCAACATGGTTCAAACATTAAATTACAACAGTGATTTCATATGTGTTATGTTGATAGAAGAACCTAAAGCATCCTTTGACATGATACAATTTCACAAATTAATTAAATTAATTTGGTAAAATTGTTGGGTAGGACATAACACTATAAAAAATTGGAAATAATATTAATAGCATATTGTCAGATTTGAATAATCACTTTTGACTACCGGTATGTTAAGAAGACATAAAATGCAAAGTGCATTTATAGCATCTTCATTTTTAGATACTGCCAAAACAATAGAGGACAATCGGTGGTACATATTTGCTAGTATCCAATATTAATAAACGATGTCAAGAAGATACCCAATGTACTTATGGATCACACAGTCAACAGCAACATGCCAGTTGTCCTCTCAACATAACTACTCTGAGAATCAGTAAAGATCATTAGCTCACATGTATAGGTGAATAGAGAGAATAGCTAAATGACTGCTCTATATAATAGGGCATCTCGGGTTGCCTTCAACAGAGAGAAGGTTATGGTAATGAACAGATGCCTGAGAAACATTTCATAACTGACCAAGAAGCCAATAAATATACTGCAACATAAAGCTACTACATCAAGTGTACAGGTATACATACGCACAAGACATGATAGCTGTCAGATTCAAACCAATGTCCACCCAGTACACTAGCATACGCAATGTCCACCAGTACACTAGCATACGCAATGTCCACCAGTACCAATGTCCACCAGTACACTAGCATACACAATGTCCACCAGTACACTAGCATACACCATGTCCACCAGTACCAATGTCCATCAGTACACTAGCATATGCAATGTCCACCAGTACACTAGCATACACAATGTCCACCAGTACCAATGTCCACCAGCATACTCAATGTTCACCTGTACACTAGCATACTCAATGTACACCAGTACACTAGCATACTCAATGTCCACCAGTACACTAGCATACTCAATGTCCACCAGTACACTAGCATACTCAATGTCACCACACAGTCATCACACTATCGACACGACAGACAGACATACACACTGACCACACTTGGGGAGATATCACAGATTCACACCACTTGCTTTATATACACATGGCATAGCAAATAGTGTCATTACTCGATGTGTAATACAAAGCCACACACATCAGCACATAGTGATTCAGCTTGTAATACACATGCACAGTTGCACACGCACCAGCATAACTCCATATGAAATACAGACACACACGCGCTCACATCAAGACACTCACAGAGCTATGACACCATTTGTAACACAGATGGGCACTAGGATGGCAAAGAAACAAAGGAAGTTGCGTAGCAGGGACTTCCAGTCGCTGTGAACGACGTATTTGGAGAGGGTGGTGGTTATCGTGGAGATCTCGTGGCTGATGCAGACAAAGATGAAGGAGGTGAGGATGACGTTGAGGACGGGGTAGCTCGGCACGAGAACCAGGACGCCGTGAGTGTCGGCAGCCAGCCAGATGTGGTACTGTGAGATGAACAGCTGCAACCAGAGGATTACACTCAGAGGATTACACTCAGAGGATTACACTCGGAGGATTACACTCGGGTTAACAGCTGCAACCAGATGATTACACTCAGGCTAACAGCTGCAACCAGAGGATTACATTCCTATTGATGAAATGTATATTAAAATCTTTCAATAATTCATATTTAAAATGGGGGACATAGTATCCATGTATTAAGTCACTCGTATTGTAACACATAAGAAACACTTCCGACAGTTGTCGGGTGTAGACTCTTACCTCTAGAGATATCTTGCCGAACCAGGCAAAGAAGGAACTATATCTCGTTCTCAGCCAGCCGGGCACATTTCGTATCAAAATGAAAGAGATTATCTGTAATAAAATAATTATATTTACTACAATTTGCATTTTTCATAATTCATCAAATCTTGAAATGACTTTAATGGAGAGTGGGTATCTTTCAGCCATATGTGACAAATTATGTATATGTAGTCATAAGTAATATTTCAGAAATAAGCAAACATCACAACCTATCGACATTTCATTAGCAAAATGTTAACATCAGGATTTGATTTACATTAAGTATATGTTGGTAAATGATGAAGCTGATCAAGTAAGCAGTAATAGCAGTACTTACAGGAAGGAAGGTTATGTATGAATGGACTTCGTTACATTGCTGCTTGCTACCACACAGGAAAGAGAACGCAGCGTAACTCTGAAATAGAACAAAGCCCAAGATTTCATAAACGTTCACAATTTTCAGTCAATTAACATGACCCACGAACAACACTTGTAGCACGGGTACTTTGTTTTCCCCATTCCTTTACCATTATAACCCAAATTCTCTAATTCCCAATACCCTAT
>JAUTBQ010182829.1:0-10864 GCA_032361185.1 Lepetodrilus ovalis | reverse complement strand
CCAAGTTACACTGGATAATATTTCAGATGATTTGCCTAGTTATTTGAATGATTTAATAAAAGTGCTGGTTCATAAAGCTTTTAGTGATAAGGGTAAATTTGATGAGTTAAGAAGAGAGTTTGAATATTCGAAACATTACTATTTATATAACCATAAGCAGTTACTTGAGAATAATCTGCAGCTTGAGGTTGACACCGCTTTTCTGCAAAAACAACATTTGGCCCTAGAAATAGAATATAAAAAATTAAAGGCTAAGCGCATTAGAGAGAAGAAGACGTTTGAAAAAAACAAAATTGATCTTGAGAGAAAAAATACAGAGCTAAAAAAAGCACTTGATGAAAGAGAGTTGATCATAACCACCAAAGATAATGGGCTGATAAAACTTGAATCATATCTAAAAAATGGTGATGCTCTCTTTCGAGGGGTGTTTGATTCACGGCCTTATTACAAGCGTTTGCAAAAAGATTTAACAGGGCTTTCTTCCATAAAAATGAAAAAAGTGCTTTTGCCTTTTTCCAGCCAGAAAAATAAGCGATTGCGAAGAGACAAACGAGTTATTATTGAATCAGGTCTTTTTTCAACATTTTTTTATATTGCCTTGAATCCGGATGTTAAAGATTCGGGTATTGATCCGTTAGCACATTTTTGTCAGTTTGGCTGGAAAGAAGGGCGTAATCCAAGTCTATCTTTTGATCTTGGGGCTTATATGCGCCTTAATCCAGATATTGTTAAGATTAAAATGAACCCTCTTGTTCACTATATTCTTCATGGTAAAAGTGAAGGAAGATTGGCAACCCCAGTAAAACTTTTAGGAAAAGGCTTTGGTGTAACTAGAAAACAAAATTATTTTTTGCCAGAACCTGAGAGTGAGATGCTAGGTCCTATCATTGAAGGGCGATGGGAAGACTCTACTTCAGTTATTGAAGCTCTAACTCAACGGCACAAGCTATCAAATAAGAAAATTCCGCAAGACATTATTAATATGTCTGAAAAACTAGTTGAGCAGTGTCCTTTGAAGGTTTCAGTTGTAATGCCAACTTGGAATCGGGCAAATAGCATTGGTTTGGCTATTGATTCGGCTTTAAAGCAAAGCTATATGTTGTATGAGTTGATTATTATAGATGATGGTAGTACTGATAGTACATTGGAAATATTAGAGCAGCATTACGACTCAGAAATATCTAGCGGTTTAATTAAGATTATAAATAATAAGCATGAGGGTGTAAGTGCCGCCAGAAATGCAGGTTTAAAAGAAGCAACGGGAGACTTGGTTGCTTATCTTGATAGTGATAATCAATGGCGCGAAGATTTCTTGCTGATTATGGTGTGCGCCTTTAGTGAAAATGATGAATTGAATTGCGCCTATTCTGCACTGGAAAGTCATGATAAGAATAATAATCATAAGAAGATTAGGGCTACAGCTTTTAATCGAAAACAGCTAATTGACTCCAACTTCATTGACCTTAATGTTTTTGTGCATCGAAAAATTGTTTATGAGCAAAATGGAGGGTTTGATACTCGTTTAAAGCGCTTGGTAGATTGGGAACTGATAATTCGTTATACCAAAAATTATACGCCTGCGTTCATTCCATTTATCGGAGTTGATTATTTTCTGGATGATGAAAATCTAAAGAACATTACAACAACTGTAAGTCTAGATAATAATCGCCAGCATGTATACCATAAACACTTTCTAGAGCGCGTACGATATGGGCTAGTGGGATTGCGCATCGCTTATGTACTTTGGGATTTTCCAGCGTTATCACAGACATTTGTTATGGAGGAGCTAAAGTGGCTTGTTGAAAAAGGTCATGATGTAAAGGTATATTATTCAGTAACTCCAGATAAATCAGCCGATCTAGATTTCGATATTGAGGCATACCCAGTAAAAGATGCTGATGAGCTGGCAGAATTACTAGAAGAGCACCAAAGAAATCTGTGCCATACGCACTTTGCCTATCCAACCACAACCCTGCTTACCTATCCTGCCTGTATAAAAACAAATATCCATTTTACCTTCATGCCGCATGCCGTTGATATTTTTCACCATGAAAATAAAGAGAGAAATAAGATTGGTGAGATTGTGCAGCATCCTCTATGCCTAAAAGTACTAGTGCACGGTGAATTCCATAAACAATTTATAGAAGGCTGCGGTGTTCCTAGTGAGAAAATCGCATTTAATATTCAAGCCGTTAATACTGCTGACTTTGAAAAATACAAACGCCCTCAGTCGCAAAATGATGAAAAAAAGGAGTTGCTACGAGGTATTGTTATTTCCCGCTTTGTTGAGAAAAAAGGTTTAAACACCTTGATTGAAGTGGCGGTAATGCTAAAGGATGAAAAGGTAGTTTTTGATATTTATGGTTATGGCCCACTGGAAGAAGATTACATAAAACAGATTGATAAGTTGGGCGTTACTAATGTCCTGCTAAAAGGAGCCTTAACCAGTCAGCAGGAAGTTGCCAAGGCCTATGAAGAAAGCGATTTTCTTATTGCCCCTTGTGTTATAGCAAAGAATGGTGATATGGACGGCTTTCCAACGGTGATTCTGGAAGCGATGGCAGTCGGGCTACCAGTGGTTACAACTGATATTGCTGCAATACCTGATTATCTGACTGATGGTGTTGAGGCTCTGGTGGCGCCAGCGGGAGATGTTGAGCAGATTGCTGAGCGAGTTCAGAGACTTATTGCCATGTCACCACAACGTAAAATGGCAATGATAATGCGCTCTCATTATTTTCTAAATAAAAAAATTGGTGTTGAACGCACTATGCAAATGTTGTTGGATACTTGGCAGTACTACACGCTTGATATCTTTTTGGTGACTTTTAATACAAAAGAGTATGATGACAAAGAAGAAACTTTCGAAATAATTAGTCGCATTTTTAAATATACAACAACACCCTTTACCTTAACTATTGTTGATAATAATAGTGATGATGAATTCTGGACTGAATTGTGTGACAGGGTAAAGGGTTACGCTAATGTGCGTTTAATTCGAAAATATGAAAATCAATACTGTGGGCCAGCATCAAATATTGCACTAGAATTATCTGATAGCGAGTATGCTATTTATATTTGTAGCAAAGAAGGCTTTATCAAGAAGCACGGCTGGGAGCGTACTTTGTTGGATCATATGAGAAATAACCCCAATGACGCGATAGCAGGACACCATTCCCAAATGCCTAGCTATATCTATGGTCGAGAGTATGAGAATCATCCAGATTTTCCAAAATTCCGTAACCAAGATTTTGCAAGAGAAAATCCAAATCGAGTTTTTAAGCATGTGCAGGGTGGTGTATTTATAATAAATAGAAAATTTATTATAAAACATGGTGGCTTCAACCCTGCCATCCCGCATGGAGGTATGGATATAGAAATGTCCTACTACATGGAAAGCTTAGGATATGGTCTGGGAGAAATTCCCGAGATTGCCTCAGTAACCATAAAGACACTTCCTAAATTACCCGCAATACTTAATGAAAGAACGGTAGTTGCGCACCCTCTGACCATTGATAGTGTTGTTGATGATCTAGACTTGCTAGATAAGGAAAAAGGTCAGTATTGTAATGTTTGTGGTTGGAAAGGCAGTCTATTTGATATTGAAACAAAGGGTGGTCAATTAAGGCAGAAATGCCCTGATTGTCAATCAACGGGGTTTGGTCGTAGTATCCTAAAGTTGCTGGCAAACAACCATCATATTTATCGTGGGGAGACCTGTGTGGCTTTTACTGATGATATTTCATTGGAAAAAAGCTTGGGGAAACTTTTTAAATATTTATTAATAGCAGATAATAATGAATTATTTCTTTCTGTGCTTAATAAACCAGAGTCCCAGATAGATTGTATCATCATTGATCCTGAGTTGATTGATAGTCAACGTAGTTTGGAGATCTGGAAGCAAATAATTGAGAAACTATCTCCTGCGGGAGTAATAATTTTTGCAGATTCATCTTTTCAGGATGATAAGATAGTCAAAGATGCGAGCAATAGTAACAGTGACTTTATACGAGGTGCTTTTTCGGTCGTAAATGATCAGTATTCCCTCAAATATTTTGATTTTACCAGTTACTGTGTCGCTTATGATTGGCGACGATTTGGGCAGATAAGCAAGTTATCCTGACAGGGTGTGTGAAACCAATGATTTCAAATAGACAATTACGTGATTATATTCTGGATATACTTGCAAACACTAAGGTTGAAATCGGTAGCAATACTTTATTTTCTTTTCTTGGTGGTGAGTCTTTGTTAATTATAAATACTATTAGGGTAAGATAATGGGTACTTTTCTTGCTGTTTATGATGCATTCTGGCCATAGGTAATACCTTTATCTTTAAGGTTTGTGTTCTGGATACAGGTGGAGTGAGAAATGAAATGCTGTAATATTTGTGGTAATGAAACTTTCGGAGGTGGGCCTGGAGGGAGGATGGCCGTGACTGGTATGCCTCCGCGTTGTGAGAAATGTCAGTCACTAGAGCGACATCGGGCCTATAGGAGTGTTTTCGAAAGTTTGGTTGATGAAAGCTTTCAAGAGAAATCTTTTTTGCAGTTTAGTAAAGATAGAACAGTAAATCCTGGCTGGTTTGCTTCGCATGAGTTTTCAATTTATGGGGGTGATAACTCTTTAGATTTGCAAAAAATTGATAGGGATAGTTGTCATTACGATATTGTGATGTGTAATCATGTGCTTGAGCATGTACCTTATGATAATGCCGCATTGTGTGAATTACTAAGAGTTACTAAGAAAGAGGGCTTTGTTTTTCTTACAGTTCCCTCTCCTATGACGCAGGAAAGAACCACTGACTGGGGATATCCAAAAGAGAGTCAGCATGATCATTATCGTATTTACGGTAAAGATTTTGTAGGTATGATGTCACGATATTTGCCGCACGCATGGATCATATCGGTAGTAGCTGAAGATGTGGTAACAAAAACGAAGGATATAGTGTTCTTTTTGTCTCATACCAAATTAGCGCTGAAGGGTGTTCTTAGAAACCATGCTGATGCAAAAATCCTTCAGGAAGGAATGAAGTAGCACTAATTATCAATTTAAATGATAATTAGGCAAGCTAAAAGAAATTAAATTCATTCTTTGTTGGTATTTAGACGAAGTAGTTTCTAGTAAGCTTAGGTGTGTACTTTCTGATAGTTGCTAAGATAGCAAATTGTGAATTAACAATGATAATAATTTATATTGAGGTCCTTGTGTGGTATTCGCGCAACGGTTTCCTTAGTTTTGTAAAAAAAGGCTATTCATTGGTAAAAAAACAACAAATTTCTTTTTTGCTTTGCAGATCTTGTTAAGCCTAGGTTAATGTTATTCTTTTAAATCAATAACTTAAAGAGGGATTTTGTTTTGGCCGTTTATCGTAAGAATGTTTGCGTTTATGTGAAAGATGACGTATGATTCGCCTCACTACTGTAGGTTGTCGTGTAAACGGAACCTTTAATCAGTGTGTGGCTTGGCAAATTAAGTCAAGATCACAAGTTTGAATTTATTAGGGCGAGCTGTTTAAGAGAGGTGAGGGGAGACCAGTCACTTTTTTGGGGTCAACTAATATTTAATTTGAAATTCGTTCGTTCGATATTTTTTTAATGGAGAGTAATAATGAAATTATTTAATAAATCTACAATCAGTCTTGCTATGACTGCTGCTATGATCGGCGGTGGTGTTGCAATGACTCAACAAGCAAATGCTTTACCAGCAGGTTCAGCAGGTGATGCACAGCCAGCAGTTGCGGCTGGTATGCCTTATGTTAATCCTAACGGTCTTGGTCAGGCGTTAGTGTACCCTTACTACTCAGTAAGAGGTGGTTTCAAGTCGTTCTTTAATATTACAAACACAAGTAATGACACAGTTGCACTTAAAGTAAGATTTCACGAAGGTCAAAATTCTCGTGATGCGCTTGACTTTAATATCATCATGTCACCTCAAGACGTTTGGACAGGTTGGGTAGAAGATACAACTTCGGGTCCTGTTGTTAAAACGGTAGATAATTCTTGTGTTGTTGGTGCTCCAAACATTAAAGGTAATGGTCAAGCACTTTCAAGTGTTGCTTATGGCACTGCTATTTCAAGTTTCCAAGATCAGGGGCCAAACGATATTAACCGTACTCGTGAAGGTTATGTTGAAGTTATTGCAATGGGTAAAGCCAAGGCTGCAAACCAGGGCGTAGGAAGCGTAGCATATAATGCTCTTCATAAAGCTGATGGTGTTCCGTTTAATTGTTCTCTAGTTGATGCCGCCTTTGTAGCGCCAGCTAGTGCCCCTCAGACACTTCCTGTTGCATTCCCATTTGTTGATGCAGGTACGCCACAGCTTGGTGATGGTGATGCGCCAGCAACAGCTGAATTTGAAGCTTTCGCACAAGGTGAAAACCCACTTAAAGGTAACTTCAGTCTCATCAATGCTGCTTCAGGTATTGGTGCAGGTAATGCAGCAATCGCAATCGCAGACTTTATGGATACAGCAGCTGTAACAGCTACGCCTAACGGCAACTTAATTACTGCACAGAACTTCCCTTACTTCTTAGAGCCAACATTGGGTTCTCGTGATGGAATCTGGACAACGACTGGACTTGCTGATGTTGAAACAGCAATGACTTCTAAATCAGTTATTAATGAGTGGGCAAACAATCCTGCTACAGGTGCAGCTTTAGATTGGGCAATTACTTTCCCAACAAAAGGTCTCCATGTTGATAATGAAGATTCAGCGGGTGTGGTTACTGCTGCAAATATTCAAGCTGGTGTAAATCAGTGGAGAGCACCAGATCCAGGAGCAGCTCCTTTTATTCGTAATATCGATGCAAACGGTTCTTCAGTTGAAGTAGGAATCGGCGGATATGACCGTGAAGAGAAAGGTGCTGTTGCAACAACAGGTAACACAACTCCATCTCCATTCCCACCAGGTGGTGTTACTGCATTGAGCCTTCAGGGTGAAGCTAACTTAGTAACATTTGGCCCTGATGGTCAAAATAACAGTGCATTGTCAGGCGAGAATTTTATTCTTAACTTCGATGTGGCTGCGACACTAGGTAATGGTGCACCTAACGGTTGGGCTCAGCTAGATTTAGCAGCAGAAGGTCTTCCTGTACTAGGTCATGCATTTAAGTCTCGTAATCAAGGTGATGCAACTTTAAGCTTTGGTCAGATTCTTGGTCACGCTTGGAAGTAATCGTTTGAATCTAAACGATGATTGATTGGTAATTTCTTTTTAAGAAGTTACAAAAAAGGATCGACGAATGAGTCGATCCTTTTTTTTTGGAAAAAATATATAATAGGATTATTTAATAATATGCAGTAGATAAAGAATTGAAAGAAAGCAACTTTAAATTTCTTATTGTTGGTGTTGATAGAGGAGGGATAAGCCTTCTAACTGCATTGTTGGATTATCATTCAGATATTAAGTGTTAGTTCAAAAGTAAACACACGGGATACCCAATGGAAATAGCATGTGAACGTTGGTAATATTCAGTGAGGGTATTTCAACATCTAGAAAAGTTACAACTTCCTAAGAAATATTTAGACTTAATTAAACAAGAACTAATTTCTTGTGGCTATATGAAATAAAATGCTTATATTAGAAGTATATAAAAGGGTATAAGGAAATGTTTAAAATTCGGTTGATCATGATTCTCGCTACTGTGTTTTTTGTTACAAGTTACGCTGAGAATAGCAACTTTTTAGAAGCGGATGCAAAGTCTGTTGTTTTATCAATTAAAGGTATTAATGCATTAACACAAGATACATTAACTGGCTCTATAAATTGGAAGCTTGTTAACAAGAATACAGATAGGGTAATTTCAATTTCTGGTGATAATAGTGCTACGGTCATAAATATTGGGATAGAGAAAAATTATATTAATAAGGGTGAGTGGTTAATTAGTGGTGTAAGTGATCATTACATAGGTACTGCACTTCTGGAGATAAAGGGTAATAAAAATCAATTGGTAGAGGTGAATATGCTACCAAAAGACATGAAAATTAAAATAGATTCTCAGGTTGAAGCAGTTGCTAGCACAGTTATACAAATAAATTGGTCAATTCCTGATACCATAAAAGGTAAAATAAATTTACAAAAAATTGGCGATGAGCCTAATTTTTATGCGCCACCTCATATTTTTACCAGAGGAAATAAAGAACAAAAAAAAATGGTACGTTTGCCATCAGAGGCGGGTGAATATGTATTCAGATTCTATAATACCGAAGATACTAAAAAAATTATTGCTGAGAAGACCATAAAGCTTATAGAGGCTAAAATCAAATTGGTAGCACCAAAGGAAGGAATAGCAGGCACTGAAATTAATGTTTCATGGACAGCACCAAAAACAGCCTTAGGTAAAATTAATTTGAAGTATGCAAAGGATAAGCCTCGTTATAACGCAAGAAGTTTTATTCATACGCAAGGTAAACAAAAAGGCACGTTAGTATTGCCTTCTGATGCGGGAGAATATGTTCTCAGATGGTATAGTGTTTTTGATAGAAGACCGATGCTAGAACACTTTATAAAAGTAACAGAAAATAAAATAACAATTAATGCGCCTGATACAGCCGAACCAAAAGCAGTGATAAGGATGAAGTGGAAAGCCGCAAATCAATCAAGAGCAAGAATTGTTTTAAGTAAAAATGACAAAGATCATGTGAAAAAAGATTTGGAGTCAGTATTGGTTAGAGATAATACTGAGGCTTCTATAGCACTACCTGATGAAAGCGGTGATTACACATTAAGTTGGATAAATGAGGGTGATGGAAAGATAATGGCAAAACATGATATTGTTGTAGGTTGGGCCTCAAGAGAGCTGTTAGCGCCAGATAGGAAAAGCTTTGATGTAGATTGAGAGGATGGTTAGACAAGTAATTTATTCTAACCAAGTTGAGAGATCAATATTGAGATGTTTGCCGAAACTCATTATTTTTTCTTGGTAGAGTTCTTGAAGGTACTTTTGCAAAAGTGGATTCAAAGCTTCAGATGAAGAGGCAAAGACAGGGGCGTATATATTCATTGCTTTAAGCTGTTGTTTGCTAATGTCATCTACGCCAATATGAGAGCAGCATTTCTGAAGAACAGACTCTGGATTGTTCTTGATTTCGTCAAAGACTAATATCAAAATACTTTCTGCTGGGAAAACATCTTTCCATGTT
Organism: Lepetodrilus ovalis; assembly: GCA_032361185.1. Lineage (NCBI taxonomy): Eukaryota > Metazoa > Mollusca > Gastropoda > Lepetellida > Lepetodrilidae > Lepetodrilus > Lepetodrilus ovalis. Next base: position 1,722 of record JAUTBQ010182829.1, on the reverse strand, counting down.
TTAAGGCAAGACTCATAATCCCCTCTGAGGAGTGAGTTCTTTGACTGAAAATGGTCAATAAACCATTGGTTGCTAGCTTCGTCAAACTCCATTTCGGCTCTTTTTAGTGCCATTTTGGCCGATGACCAGGCTCGGTCAATAGGGTTGCGTATGATATATATGATTTTAAGATCAGGCTGGTATTGATATATTTCTTGAATAGTCTGATTTGGTAAAAAAGCGTAGGCTGGCGTTATTTCCCCTTCGCTAAGCGCAGGATTAATAAAGTTGGAGAAATAATCTTCAGGTGTTCTATCGGGATATTGGTTATTCCAGTAATGAGCCTCTTTATTAAGAGGGAATAAAATATCAGGATGTTGTCTTAGCATTTCATAAAGCCAAGTTGTACCAGCCTTTTGAGCACCAATTCCAAGAAATTTATACATAAGCTTCCTTTTTTAGCTGTGTAATGACATGCAGGGACTTCTTCTGTTCATTAGTATAAAATTCTCACAGAATAGCAATTTACTATTATACATGTAGGAGGATTATCATAAGCGGCTTGTTTAAAAATAATGTCTTGTTTTCTGCGCTTGGTATTGGCGACTTAAGTCATGCATCTATTAGCTATTCTAAGTGGATTGATGAGATAGAATCCTGTTTGCCCAACAACTCTGTTGTTGAGGAAATTGATCAACCTATAATACTGTCAATAGTTTTAATTGCTCCTTCTGGTCTTGATGATGATTTAACAAAAACTTCAATTGATTCCATTTTGAATCAAACCGCTTCTAACTGGGAGCTTTTGATTGCAACTAAAGAGGCGTCTTACGATAACTCTGTATTAAAGGATGAGCGTGTTAGTATTTGTCTCACGGATAAGATTCTAAATTTTTTTGATACTGTTAATTCTATTTCAAAAAATACTCAAACAGATTTTATTACCTTTATGTGCGAAGGTGATCAGCTATCAAAAAATATTCTCACACAGTTTACTATTAGTAGGGTTGAAAATACTTCAGCCCAGATAATTATTACTGATGAAGATGGTTTGGATGCTTTCGGGCAGCGTCATCAACCGTTTTTTAAGCCTAACTGGAATCCAGATTATCTCGCAAACTATAATTATTTTTCAAAGGCAGTGATTTATAGGCAGAAGCTTTTTAATGATTTGGGTGGTTTTAATGGCGAAGAGAGTGATCCTTTTCATGCTCTTGCATTAAGAGCAACTAAAAGGCTGAAAGAGGCGCAAATCTATCATCTTGATAAGGTGTTGTTTCACTTTAAGCAACCGATTTCGGATAAAACATACCGGGAACAATTTAAGGTCCCAGAGCCAGTACCTATGGTAACTGTGATTATTCCAACCAAAGATCAGCTGGAGTTGCTTAAAGTCTGTCTGGATGGATTGCTGAATAAAACTGCCTACGAGAATTTTGAAATTATTATTATTGATAATCAAAGCGTGCAAAGTGAAACATTGGCATATCTGGGGGAGTTTGAAAACAATTCTAAAATCAGTGTCTTTAATTATAACAAATCGTTTAATTATTCGGATATGAATAATTTGGCAGTGAGCAAGTCAAAAGGCTCTTTGGTTTGTTTTCTAAATGATGATATTTCTATCATAAAAGATGATTGGCTAACTGAAATGGTTTCTCATGCTTGTCGTTCTGAAATTGGTTGTGTTGGAGCTAAACTATTCTATCCCGATGGCAGCATCCAGCATGCGGGAGTTATATT
>JAUTBQ010182818.1:0-10864 GCA_032361185.1 Lepetodrilus ovalis | reverse complement strand
CTCTCTCTCTCTCTCTCTCTCTCTCTCTCTCTCTCTCTCTCTCTCTCTCTCTCTCTCTCTCTCTCTCTCTCTATTATGCGCATCAGCATTATATTTAATGCATGCGCACGCCACCGGTTACACAGCCTGCCATTGGCTCATGATATTCTCGAAATCATATTCTCGACTTACATACATTTCCTGATAACATTATTATATCATTTGTTCGTGTTTTCTATTAGTGCAGTATTTCAAAGTGACTGTTTTGATAATGGCACCTAATTAAATAAAAGTGCATTTAGAATACCACTCAATTATATGCGTTGTTACAGCATACTCAACATATTAATATAAATTTATTATTATCATTTATCTTTACTCCTGCTGTTCAAACGACAATTGCTAGAGCCAGACCAATTCTGATGCCTATCACTGTTCCTACTTTCAGTATGCCATAATTGATGTAAATCTAAATATCATGGCGTTTTAAGTGCATGTTGCTAATTCCATTAACTTCGATAATTGCATTATACCATGATTGTGATTACATATACTTCTCTAATTTTCGAAGAAACTCACGAATTTGTCATCCACCGGTATCTATGATATAGTAGCTATTGGGAATTGGCCTTAATACATACACAAACAATTAACTATAATAATACTAATGCATTATTGAAATTATGTACGACACAGATGACATGTGTTTTATTCCATGCCACGGCTTCCTAGAGTGTTTTGTAAATGTGTTTATACATGTTACAGGTTTATTTATTGGTTTTGAATCACCGACTATAGTAACTGATGCAACTATGATATGTTTGCATTGACATCATGACAAACTTATTTCCACAGTGATATTACAGTGACATGTGTTCAAATGATATGAAGCAAACAGTTCGCCTATCAGAAATGACAAATCTATTAACAAACAGTTTTAGATTGAATTTACACACTACAAGCATGCAACAGACGTGCAAAGTCAACCACATTTATTGCAAGTGACGATATCATTTAGACACAGTGATTTCCTATTATGTTGTAACTTACATAAAGAGACGGATAACGCCAGGTCTCCTAGCATTAATACTAGGATTGCCGGCGAGATGTCTGGCGGATTAATAGAAAGCGTCTCTTTTGGTACCTTGACCTTGACCTTGGCCAGCGCTCCGTGATTACGAACATGTTTGATTTTGTTATAATTATTTGTACCTCATATGCCGAGGTTCTCGGCCTGAGTGTAAATAAAGGTTATGTTCTGGATATAACGTGAGTAACGTAGAGACTACGTAAATACCCCCAACGTTTTATGTCCTTGTCTCACTCCCCTGACCACTATATATATATATCCACTGTGAGGAGCAATGGAAGTATTTCAAATTCCATTAGACATTACGAAATATGACTATTCGGGTGTTTCTATTGACAATGCTTACCCATATTGTTATTATCATTACATTATTTATACCGTTATAAACACATTATAATGATTGAATAATTTTAACTAATAAAGTATACATATTGGTATTATAGTGTACAGAGGACTTAGCATATAGAATATAAAGTTCTAATTCATTGGAAAATATGCTTAACTGATCGTACCCAAGTCAGTTCAGAATAAGCGTGATTAGTAATTTGGCAAGATACACATATTGTACTTCAAATATATCCAGTTTTATTTAAATTTGTAAGATTCAGAGTCATATGACAGCTTGGTTGAATATTTTGGTCCGATTTACTGCGGATCTACAGTGACCTCAGGATTAACTTCCTGTGCTGAATAAGAATTCAACTGAAGCTATGCTTATTTCTTGATTACTATTTTACTTGGAAAGTTACCTTTGCGATGATGTATGTTTGCTTGTATTTGACTCGCTGGTTCACTAGTTATCCTTGATTATCGTCAGCTGAGAACCAGATTGTTCTATGTCCATTCACTTCCGTTTTGTGTAAAACTCATTTGAAACTTCAGATGTCTCTATTAATCTAAATACAGTAGTGGAGATAGAACAAATAGATTTTTCGAAAATAATAATTTATAATTGGAATTTTGATTAGAAACTTTGGGGAAATGTAGATTATCATCCTAATTATTAGAAAATAAACCTAACTCATTTTTTTTCAAAAAGTGGAGATAGAACACAGGTTCTCAGGTGACGATATGTTAACACTGTCGCTTATGGTGATATACTTTGGGGTGCATAACCTAGATACAGACGTTCATGGGATACATGTATCTGCTGAAATAGTCTCACCAGTATACTAAGACTTTTGCTTTACACTTGTATGGACTGCGTAATGAGGGGAATTGACGTATTTAGTCAATGAGATGGTAAATCAGACTGTGGTGTTCCAACCTGGGATGTTTTAATTCAGTGCATTCCGTAACCTGATAGTAGGTACGTTGTGACAAGGTCGTAGAGTAAGCATCTGTACCAGTGTCGTTAATTGAACTTAACACCAGTGTATCAGTGGAGAGGCGTCCGTTGTATGTCTGGTGGTGGTGGAGGTGGTGGTGGAGGTGGTGGTGTTGCTGTGCCGTTGAGACCTGGTGGTAACCTTGGCGATGGTGTTTGTTTTATTATATTATTAGTACCAGCAGTAAATGTAACATTTATGGTTTGGTGGTGGTGGTGGTGGTGGTTTTCCTAGCACCTTGATAAGACGGTAGCTGAAAGTTTTTTAAATGAATGGCTATGCTTGTAGATATATTATTTAAATGCATTGCATCCAAAAGGTTACATTATAGGTTCTGGATTTATTCATGAACAACGTTTTCGCATTGGTAACAAGTCGTAAAAGATCTGTGAATATAGATAAATGCAATATAATACTAACATCGCGTAATTGGATTTTTTATATTATTTATAATATACAGATAGCATATGTTTGCACTGAAAACCATTTTAGTAATGTGATTTATAATTACATTCATACACACAAAACATATACACACAGACATTCCGTGTATTTAAATGCACATTATAACGTACAGCTCGTTGGCAAATATTTAGCACTGACATTGAAATTCATGAATACATTATGTAACCTGGTAAAGAGTAAAGTGAGTACAACAGAGTGATAGACAATGTATAGGAATCAATTATGTAGACCTAGCTATTTTCACCTTTGTATAGAGTATTTTATATTATTTGTATCTAATAGTCAATCTCATATGATTGAAATAGGAGATTGACAATGTATACGATAAGTAATTATCTAGTTATGGAGGCTTAGTGTGCCATGGCTTACTGTCCCTGACTTAGATACGTATGTAATACACACGGCTCGTGAGGGGGCGCTGTATGGGTTCTCCTGTCCGAAACGGCATGACTCTAGTCTAAGGTATACCCTTAGATCCAACCTTATTAGCAATGTTGTACCCCGTCTTGTACAGGCGAGCAGTGGACAACTGAGAGTCAGACAATACTCTGATGTCCAGACGTCTGGGTATTGTTTCTCGAAACTCTCATATCTACTGTGACTCTGTGAGACCATAACGATCTCGTAAGTGTATGAGTACCATGTATAAGAGCTCGCTACGAGCGTGTTTGTAGTCTCATAGTAGATACCCGAGCTTCGAGAAAGGATACACTGGTCTATATTTTGTGAATTGTCAAATGAACATTTGTATTCCTTGTGTCATTTTCCTCAAATTCAATATACTATATATGTGCTTGTGTCTGAGAAAAAAATAATAAAGATTATACAAAATAAATTATATAAAATAAAGGTCACGGTCAACAAGGTGTGAACCTTTTTAACATTAAAAAAAAAGCCCCAGGTGATAGGTGATTGTGCGATAGTGGTAATGACATACGAATTAAAGAGATAAATTATTATTTGGTATATAATTAAGACATCTCGAGTTCAATCTTATGCTCCCAGTGTATACAGTCAATTAAGTGCAGTAAAACTTAATACATGTATGTAGGTTCCACGTGCAGAAACGAAACCTTGCACCCATGCTTGTAATATTTTTCATCTAATCAATTTTAAAATGAGCATATCAGTCATTGGCACTAAGAAGTGACATTCGTTTCAATAAGCTGTTAATGCCAAAGGTTTAATATTGCCGAAACGAAATTCAGGATCTATGTAACAAATATATCCGTATTTTCCTAGATTGGGATCATGGATCAGGGATACTAGCGACCACTGTTGGTTTTGTAACATACTATATGTCAATACATAAATCAAGTTGTGGTCATTTGTATCGATGTGCACATGATAGTCAGCTTTACAGAATTAATCATTTTCCCAGCTTAACGGCGGCACCTAATCTAATAGATCAAATAAACGACAAGCTGTTTCCTGGCTTTGAAGGCAAATTGAAAATTGATTTGGATTCTGTTTGTTTACTATGATGTCCTCTTCCAGGCCGGGCACAGTTTAGACGTATGCCATGGAGGACAGGAACTGCTCGCCGAACCTCCTGGTCACCTCCCTCGTGGTGTGGACACTGTCATCGCTGTGTATATAATCCGGGCTACTGGAAGAACCGCAGGCATACACCAATAGGTCAGTATCTCACGTGCAGTTAAAACCTGAATGCATCAGCATTATTGCGATGAGTTATTTATGTTAATGCGGTTCATATTAGCATTGTTTTGTTACAATGTTTAGTCTATAGTGTATCGAGAGCTAAGTGTAACATATTGTCAAGTGTTTTATTTTTTTTACAATTTTACTATGATGACGTTTTTTATTATCAATTATATATTAAATGTGTAGGCATGCATTTCTAGTAATTACTACAATTTATGCTAATTACACAAGGTGCTAAGTGATCATTTATTAGGAAACAGACAAACTTATTGTAACTGATTTTACTCGAAAGTCTGAACACCTAACTTACTTAATTGACAATAGTTGAATACACAATTTGGATAAATTAATCTGAACAGTTTGGATAAAAAAACAAACATTAAACTAATCTGTTGAGCTAAAACTAATCGTTATCAAACAATGGGTTTGCGGCCAGAACCTCAATTAGAAGTCAAGTAAAACTCTATTGCTTTCTATATCGACCAGAAAGCCACACAATCCATATGTACATGATGTGGTCAATAAAACAAGATATGTATTATGCATATGTGTGTGTGTTACTCTTCAACCGCATTTCGTTGTATCGAAAAGAAAATTGGTTACGGCCCAAGGTTACGGATTAACAGATCCTATTGAAATAAGCCCAGGCGTTTATCAATTATCTCATCGTGAATGAGCTAGGGGAAACCATTACGAATTTTCCCACCAATCTCGCGGGAAGATACTCAGCGACATGTCAGTGTGATACGCGTGATGGGTTTGTAATAAGTTTTCCTTTCCCCTATTCAATAAGTAGCGAAGCGCATCCCAATTAAAACTGACGTAGCCGATACTCTGTAATAGGTTTTCTATTCCTGTATTCAATAAGTAGCGAAGCACATCCTAATTAAAATGTATGTAGGCCTATTCTGCGACATCTTCTACGAATATAACGTGTCATCTTTTCCCACTGGATCACTGGAATTCGAGGTCATCATTTGATCTGATGTCTAGCTTACGTACCAATCGGCGCACCGCGGGTCTACTTCCACTTTGCTTCAGTAGTACCATGAGACCTCAGTATTCGCAAATGTAGTAATCTTACACAAATTCCGAGATAATGGTTATTTGGTCGTCAGCCTCATCACTCATCGCAATGCGCAACTGACTATATTTAGATTCTGTAAACATGGATTTTCTTGGCTAAGTGTAAATCACTAAATTTCAGTTATGAATTGATATCGAATTAAAAGATTAACAAGTAGAAACTCTGAAATGTCTGTATGATGGACTATTATCATCACGTGACTAAATTAGTTTTGAAATGGTAGCCACTATGGGATGGCCGAGAGGACTGTGAGCAGTCACGTAGGTTATGCGAGGGGTTTACGTGCTTGTGTCAGGAAGTTACAATATCTATGTTTTATTATGCTAGGTTCAATGTTTCATGATGCATTACAGGTGTTTTGAGTGATAAAGTGCTTGTACATTATTGGCATAGTGTAGACATATGTCACGATATGATATTATATATTCGTCTCGCCAAAACTAAAATATCACAGCAAATCAGTTTTCTTTGTTATACCTAGAATGGAGACGCGTCTAATACATCCCAACTTTAGGAGCTCCTGACTTTATGATCCAGTTTCAGTTAGATGTCAATTTATGGAGGAATAAGACTTGTGACGGCATCGTGAAACGCTTGTTGCCAGATGATAGCTGTTTAGGAGCTCCTAAATAGTTAGGACAACTTCGTGAAACGGGGGCCAGGTGGTGTTCACACGGACAAAACATCTTGGTCCGCCAAGGTCAGTTTTTTCTTTGGTAGACCTAGAACAGACTACCCTGGTGGCCTAAGGTGGTCTTCGCACAAGGAATGGAACTTGGTCCGCCAACGTTCTTGTACGCAAGGAATGCAAAAGATACAACCTCAATCACTTGTAACGTGTTATTAATAAATCCTGGCCCACTTAGTTCCCTGTAGGCACGCATATGTGGGAAGATTCCCTCCTTCTGATCAAGTACCTCTCGACTGATGTGCTTGTATCAGGTTTCAATGTTGACCTTTATTATCTGCCTGTGTGTACACACATATCCCAATAATGAACCAGCGATTCCACATGTTACCTAATTGAATGTCAATTGACCTATAATTATACACTTTGACTTTTGCATTGCAATGTATATTATTCTTTGTAAATGTTCTAACGGTGAGACAACTGATATATCTGGAAGCTAGTCATCGTGATCGTATTTTCATAATCAGTAATAAGGAGACTGTTTGTGAATGTTTTCATCCTAAAAAAAAAGCCATTTGGGATATTAGTGATTCTAGTTTTGTTCGTTCTCTATCTATATCGTTGGGTTACCGTTAACTGCTTTCATTCAGTCATTGGGATACGATTGAGTGTACGATTGAATATTGTACTAGTATGTATAGGCTTTAGTCGTCTGGATACAATGCATCTCCTACAGAACATGTAATACTACTACTACTACTACTAATAATAATAATAATAATAATAACAATAATAATAATAATAATAATATGATAATAAGAGAAAACATAATAATAGAACTAGTAATAATGATGATGATGATAATAATAATAATAATCATAATAATGTGTGCATGTATACTGCGCCAACTCCAAGCTCTAAAGCGTGCTCGAAACGCTACATTATTATCCTGGTCAATGAATCAGTGTGCTCTCATTGTTTCCTTTCTCAACTCCCTGGGGAGTATTCACCCCGACACGCCAAGAATGTAGACCCTAAGACATAATTTTCCATAGTTCATTTCTTAATTTGTATTCATTATATTAGTATGATCAGAGCGAAGACCTAAATGAATCGTATGCAGACATTTAGTATTACTGCCTATATGTATGATACAGATATTAAGACATGCATACAAACACACAATGACGGACAGCCAGGTGAATTGACCGTCAGAGACACACTGTTGATGTATTTATTTAAAATTTGTTCTCTCTATATATGGACATCGTAATTCTAGAAATGTTCTGTCACTAATATATATGAATGCTGTGTTATTTATTCATTTATCTAATAGAGGCATTTTACAATGTAAAAAGGATTTCCCCCAGGATAATAGAGATATATTATTAAGATTATTAATATTAATATTAATATTAATAATATTAATATTGATTATGCGTGTGCAAACTTTACTGTAAACTCACAGACTGTGACATTTGACGAGCTACACAATATACTGTATATATTATGTCACTGTGATACATGATGTGTTATGTATGATAAAATAGCACACTTCTAAGTTACACTGTAGTATATATGCAGCAGAATATATCGATCTGCGCACGTAAATATGTGCTATATATCATATGGTAGACCGTCATGCTCGTATTGCTATCACCTTGTTGTATGGTTTCATTGCAGATGTCCATTATAGGTGTGCTCATGAATTCGTGGTAGATTAGAAGTTTAATTTATGGAACATATTTGGTCTCGTGGTATATTGTTTCCATGCATCAGTAAACATAATGACTAATATGTCATACCTGAACTGATAATGGAGTTTGTTCGTCATAAGTGAAGCAACAACATATGGGAATGTTCCTGACAGTACAGTTTACCGTTATGTGTGACATCGACATGAATGAAGAATTAATCTTTTAGAAATATAGGCCCCGAGATTACGAAACATTCTTGAGTACGATTTCATGCTCAACTCAAAGATTTGTTCATAAATACCCATATAAAATTTAACCTTGGGCATGAAATCGTGCTCAGAAAGTTTCGTAATCTCGGGGCCAGAAGGACCTAGTCGTCATCTCGTGACGATACTTGTTAGCTAAAACTGATGTAACTACACATCTTGTCCAAACAGACTAGAGGATCTCTACAATTAAACTTACAGGTGTTCTGAACAACGATCTCGGAAGTACAGACCTACCAGCGTGTAGGGGTTGAGACTACAGCCACACTAAGGTCGAAAAGGACTACAGTCCTCCCTTGTATACCAGCAAGGAAACACAGTAGTGCTGCATTGTGTAGAACGGTGCCAGAAGCTCTAGATCTAGCAAACCCGACAAATATACGTATACTAATGAGACGTCCAACAAGAACTCACTCAAGATAAGTTGTTTTTAAGTGTTCGCGGATTATAGGATATGGTGCTTCGGTTGAGATAATAGCAAGATCAAGATGACTGTAATGAAGACACGAAATGTGTTGCTCTTCAAGATGTGGTTGATGGTAATGACGCCAGGAAGAGTAGCGTATCGCCCATGAATTAAAACCTCTATTAACATGATTATTGTGCCAAAGTAACTCAACTAAGAAAGCTACGCTAGTAATGACTGTCATTCTGAAACCTCCGTTGTGCTCGGTGTACGTTGTCATCCCAATACATCTGAATACTGACAATTTGTAGTACGTGTGTGGAAAGTTCAGTCAAGAATATATTTATTAAGAGAGTTTGATAATAATATACTAAATTGTTCAACTAAAGGCATTTTATATTGTTTACATTAACTTTCATAAGCGGGCTTTTCCTATATTGGCATAACGTGTACCCAATCATTTTATATTGTGAGCAAAAGGCATAATAGCACAGTTGATTGACCTGCATAATGGACAAACGAATTTCGATCTGTGATTAATAACGCTTGATTTATCCACCCAAAAGTTGTTATTTACTCATGTACTTATCCCCAGCACTCGATAGTTATAAAACAAATAATATTTTATGTTAAATAAGGTAAAGTTCCGCCATTTATCTTGTCCTGTGGTGCATCACTGTTCTAAGAAGGAATGCGAGTAGGAATGAGAGTTATCTGACCTTTGACTGATGTATAAAGAAACGGGTTGTCTATCGGGAGGGTTTGGAGATTTGTGAACCACACAGCGGTGGAAAGCTTTTTGGAAGTACAAACATGATTGCATGCATGTCAAGTGAAAACTGTGAATGTACTTTGCAGTTATAGCTAAGAGCTAGTGTAAAACAAGCAAAACTATCTGTGATATTATGCCTTTAACTCAACAATATATGTAGCCTATCAAAGGAATATTATAAGAGTTTCCAAGCATTCTCGATATCCAGCGCACCGTCGGTCAGAACAGTTGTGGATACACCTGATTGTAAGTCAAATGTTAGGGACCTATACTACAATGGTAAGTCCATTGCTTGTTCAACACTTTTATTGCTACAATACTTGAGAATATAGCTAAAACTACTGTAGCGATAAAAGTGGTTCATACGAGCAAATTTACATTTGTTCACTAAAATTGGATTTACCTGTTCTGAGCAACTTGGCCTGATTTACAATATTATTCAAAATATGAGACGATTCTATTCAGGGATAACAGAAATAAATTTCTGAAAGACAAATAAATAAAATTTAGCTTAAACATACATATTTCATCTAATATTTTAGTTGTCGTGTATTCATAAGTGAAATATTCCGGCTGCGACGAAAACACTAATAAATCAACTATCAAAACCCAAACAGGAGATATTTAAAGAAAGGGAATAGAGATACCTTTCAATTTAGCCTACTATAGTATGTATGCATTTCGAACGATAACCTTGATACTTTCAGCATAGAAGATGACACAGTAGTTTTAACAAATCTATAGCGTTTTGGGATTATTCTAATCTTATTTGCAATATTCTCTTAAGTGGCTTATACATACCAATTCGTCTACACTAATGTATAGGTATTGCCAAAGGGGATTTCTTTTCCAAAGTGAATGTCCCATAAAAGAAAGGAAAGGGAACAAATATTAACTGCATTAAACGCTTGTGATAAAATTGATATTAAGTGCTGGCACCTTAACAATGGATCAATGAGACCCAGTGTCATTGACAAGAGATAACAAATGTGCACACTGAGAGCCGATATATAGGCGTATTGATTTGATAGCCGGTCTTCACAGACCATCAGTATAGAATGGATCGCGTTGTTCTGTCAGGACATAGAGCCATATCTCAGGGCGGAATCAGTTATTTCTGAGCAACGCAGGTGTTATATAACAACACATTTATTTGAAAATTGGTAGGAATAATAATAGGATGGTCCTTTAATAAAGGCTGATTCTTTAATAAAGTCTGATGATTTTGGCGGTTTAAGGAATGCCATTTACGTTACCGTACATCATGGTGACACACGCACGCGCAAACACACACACACACGCGCGCGCGCACACACGCACACATACACGCACGCACAAACAAACAAATACGCATGCGCGCACACACACACACACACACACACACACGCGCGCGCGCTGACGAATTAGTCCATGGGCCAGGGTGAAAATGGGTTCATCTGAGGTGGCAAATTCTAGTCATATTTTTTTAAGAGGTAATC
>JAUTBQ010182807.1:0-10864 GCA_032361185.1 Lepetodrilus ovalis | reverse complement strand
TAATGTACAAAATAACATGAAAATATACCATTATTGCAATTAAATTGTTTATTTTTTGTTACATGATATATTTAGGCATTTAAAAATAGAAACGCATTCACTATCCAATATATACATTCTAAACATGAAGTTTTCTTGTCTGTATGATGATATTTTTTACCATTAGTCCCGATAATTTTCAAATGGTGACCACCAAAATGCACTTGTGTTGAAAACAAGCACCGTGAGGTACCTTTTTTATTTTATTATTAGCTTTGAAATATATTTATCTGTAAGAGTTCCAAAAATAAATAAGATTCTAATTTCAGATATCTTTTTAGAGTACTTTTTGTATATATAATATATCATATGATTTTGCGTCGGGCTATCGCGTAATTGTTCTCAAAGAAAAGGTCACAATGTACAAAATATCAACTATTTTGATAATTTTTATGGATATTTAGTGATATATATATGATCACATTACAGAAATAAGTCAAGATGCTGTAGTGAAAGAGATTATTCTAACCGGTATGGTACATAAAGTAAGATAGTAGGACTTAAATTTATTGTGCTCAAATGGTTAAAAATTGCTCCGATGGTAGGTGTCTTCATTCAGATGTAACCTTCCTATATGCCTGGTGACCCTATGATAATTTGATATAATTGGATTCGTATTTGAACAACGCATAACATATCAAAATTTAAGAAATATTGTAATATCAGATTTTGTGGTCGAAACTAGGGCCAGCCTCCTTAATTACTAAAGGTTGCTTAATTGTTTGGTGTGTTTTTTGTTGTTGTAAATCTGCAAATTAACATTTCCCTCTCCAACACCGATACGAAAGGAAATAATTACCCATACGATTACAGTCATTTTCCCTGAGATATTAAGTATAAAGATATCAACGGATTCAGACCTGGTACCCAGTACCACCGTAAGTTTCCATTGACATTATTTGAAGCGATGACTGCTGCAGGTTACATTAGACGGATACCAGCCCAATACTAGATGCCCAGTCTAGTTATTGCAGGGATAGAAATTAGAAAAAAAAATATATATGTTGTTGTTTTGTTTTGTTTTCTGAGAAAAAACCCCATCATGTTTAGGTTGAAACTAATTTATTACCATCAGAAAAGATTTGGCTACAAATTATGCCAACTTAGAAAAATCCCGGTCTTGAAATAATGGCATGTAAAACACCTGAGCGCTCTATACTTGAAAAATAAATCGTCGTCCATGGATTGTGAGACCAAACAAGGGTATCCTTTCACGAAGGTCTCTTATCTACTAAGAGACTGGTAGCGCTATCTTTGCCGATAACTAATACACTGCTAAGAGAGCGCTACCAGTCTCTTAGCAGATAAGAGAGTTTCGTGAAAGGATGCCAATAGAAAAACCCTCTGCCCGATATAGGAACATTTTATTTCACGTATGGATAAATTAATGGTCGTACGGGATTTAAGGACCGGGAAACGGTATGGAAACCCAATTTAATTTGGCAACAAAACCACACTAATTCATCACTATCTTTCTCAGACACTTGCGTATTTAAGTAGGCAGTTACGAGGCCATTGCATTGAAAATGTCGTAAGCGATGCAGTTGTACCCGTATCTCTAGACACCATTACTAACACGCTAGAGATACAATACTATAACGAGTCTTCTAGTCTGTTCTGGCTAGATTTCAGCAACATGACGTCCCATTACATTCAGCGTGTAATCGACATTTAGCGTGATTACGTCACCATAGCGACAGTCTTCAAAGCTTAAGCACAAACGCATTTATTTCCATGCCACTTTGTAAAAGCGTTGATAGCCCTAGATTGAAGTCATGATCATGCAATTAAGTGTTGATTTTGCATGGCGTTGAGATTTGGTTTGACTGGCGTATTTGCCACAGATTCGGTAATGGACGCAGCTTTCATATGGGAATTAGACGAGCACCACAGAACACTATTTACAAGTCAAGCGTTTCCAAGTTGTATATAACTCGGAAATAGCGGGTGGGTCATGAAGAACATTTGGATCCATGTGAATCCAATGGACCCTTATTGCATGAATCTATGCGACTGCACATTAAGCCACTAAACTACGAATATCTGCACGTCATCATCAACTTTTATTAGTTAAATCCGTATTCGTTTCGGTCCGTCGGTAATTGTAGCGAAAATGAACAAATATTTATTTTAATTACGGTATGGCGCAATTTGAAAGAAAATATGACGAAAAGGTTTCCGTTTCCTACGACATAGTGTACTTTCCGTGACTGCCAGAACACTGTTCAGAAGGCACGGTGATCGTCTACGCGGAACAGAACTGATGCTACATGTACGTACGATATATCGATTATCGCTGCATCTTGGTTTAAAGGTAGCGTGATGTGCGCTCATATATCACTGAACTGCGGAGGAATAAATCAGCGTCTCGAACGGTCACCGAATTTGGTTAACGATGACAAATACTATCACAGTTTGACCTATTTGTTAAGGACGTTGTTGCCGTTGAGCTCCACGTATGTCGACCCTTCACGAAAGGGTCAAACTGTAGGCCGGGCCTAAAGCAGGAAATGACATAAATCTTGCTTTACACCCGAACAACCTGTCAATTAAACAAAAAGTAAAATGGCCACATAATTACATAATTCCTCCAACTAATGGCGGGTTTTGATAGACGGAACATTCCACTATAATGTACAATCGCACGATAGGTTGAGTCGAATGTACAAACAAGCGGTATGCATCCTCGTTTCATTATATTTATGCCAAGGGAGATAACTCGCTACGTTCGGTCTCTTTCTTATATAAGTCCAAGATCATATTAATAGTCCGTCGCACTAAGTCATATAAAATATGACATTTATGATAATTATCAAGTGTTGGGGAATAAGTAAATATAAATAACAACTTTTGGGTGTACACATAACACGTATTGTGTCAGACAGAAATTCGTTTGGTCATTCATTATCTAGGACAACCAACTGTGATAGTATGCCTTTAAACTATGCAACCAGACATGCATCTATAACTGTGTATCCTTTCACGAAACTCCCTTGCCTACTAAGAGACTAGCAGCGCTCTCTTAGCAGTATATTAGCTATCAACAAAGAGCGATACCAGTATCTTAGTGGATAAGAGAGTTTCGTGAAAGGTAGACAAAGTAGCTTCGTCTCCATAATGCTTCTGCTATCCGCTATATGGATATAGCGTAATGCACATGGAGCGATAGATGTCTGGATTTCTGGACTACGTGAAAGGATATCCTGGTCCCTAAAGTTTGACTTACAGTTAATTGCAACCACAACAGTTCTGAACAACTGTGCCTTAGTTGCTCATGCACCCAGCGGTAGATTGTTTCAAGATCTCTCCAGGGGTTTTCTGCTCCGGTGTGATGTATTAAGCGCTGATTTATGGACATTGCAGTCGGCCACTGTGTCATAGTAAAGTCTTTGTTCATGGTTACCACAATCACCACAACGCACCTGTCCGGAAGTGGCATAATGTTGCTTCAGTCGCAAACATAAATGCCGTTTCTGCTGTACATGTCATATGTCGGGTATATGGATTAGGGAAATCACAATTACATGATCCAGGTCACAACACCGTTCTTGAAACGAGGTCGAGGCCATCGTTGTCCAGCGAATAATAAGCACGAAAGTCCATATTGAACCATATATAATAGGAAGCATGCTCGGGCCCAATATATTTGAGGATGACGGTAACAATAATAACCAAAACGGCCAAATAAGGAATATTTGAAATGGAAATGAGAGGTTTAGATAATGTACGAGTTCATCGAATCACGCCACTTACATCATACCCAAAGGGTAGGGAATACCTGGCAATTATCTTTCCATTTAATCTAGTATCGTCTATCGATTTTGTTCTGAACATATGAATGTGTATACACGACAAGGACGTTTTAATTCTGTGTACAATCTTCCAATGTTGATGGTGAAATTGGCAATTCACATTTGGGACATAATTGTCATATTTTGATACTACCATATGGTATATGAATGATATACCCAGAGACTAATATAACCCATCCTCGGAAAAAACAGTTCGTTATGACTACACTCGTCAAATACCCAAGACATGCGAGTGTTGCGTGGGGGTAGACTAGCAATAGTCTCAGAAGATGAAAGTAAATCATTTTTAATAAATTCTACTAATGGGTATACTATTTGTATATGAAAGGAGCCTCTAAATTTGTTTAACCTCTGTTCCCGAGAAAATCTAGACTTGCTTTCGTCCATGGGATATATACTCAACACAATTAATTAAGGGTTGCATATATTATGTCAGAAAGCTGTACGCCAAAGTTTGGAACCCGGTTTGAGGAATCTGGTGCCAATTCTTCTTCCACTATGCAAGTTCTTGGACGATGCCTGGAACCTGTAGCCATTTTGAAAATCTGTGTTGTTTAAGTGATAATACGCTAAATGTACATGTCCAAAAAGCCTACTGGCCGTTAATTAATTTTGTTGAGTATATTTGGAATATGAGTATTATATGAACAGACTAGCGTGGGGGTTACGCGTGCTCTAAAAATACCGACCCGCGTTGAGCAGTGGAACTCTCTGATTGGTTGTAATGTAATGCATTCCACACGACCTTTCATTCGAGAAAACGGAGTTCTATATAGGCAGTTAACCAAGGGTATTTGGCGTTAGTTAGTGTTGTCATAATGGTCTGTGTTTTCGAGGATGAATATAACCATGCAAGGCTTATTTTAATTCAATACGTATGGGCTACATGTATTGCGTCTGCTAATCGGGGTATCCTTTCACAAAGCTCTCTTCTCTTATCCACTAAGAGACCATAGTGCTCTCTTTGCAGTGCCTTAGATATCGGCAAAGAGAGCGAAATGGCATCTTAGTAGATAAGAAAGCTGCGTGAAAGGACACCCAGGACTTTATAGATTCCATGTAATCGGTTACTAGTACCCGGACGGCTATATTGAATTTATATATGCACAGGAGTTTCTATTTAAATTTGTCTATCACACAACATTGAAAATGTTTAAGGAATTTCAAACATGCTTTTAATTACGTCAAGTGAATGTACTTTGCAATTGTAGCTAATAACTAGACCAAACCGAACATACATATTTGTGACTGACTTTATGTTTGACTTTATGTTAAAGGGCAAGAACACAATGAATTAAATGTCTCTTTTTTTCAACATATTTTGCTTTCTAAAAATAGTTTTCATAATTCCCTCCTCAAACATATATACAATTGTACATGCTTTTTCAGTTCTTTGTATTTTATTTATTTAATTGAAGTTCACGAATAAGAGCCTCTCGATCGAGGAAATGAAAACGTGCCTTGCTTATCTCCCCTGACCACTGGTTACCGCGCAACTTTTGGCGCAATAACTGACCAACTGACCAAGCTGCAACCAGCGTCAACTGAACTATCTTCAGAATGTAAACAAACATGCATTGACCAGCTGTTGACGTGTTTACTATCGAGATGATTAATATCGAGATGATATTAACTACTCCGGCACAGTAACAAAATGTCAACCTCTTGTTAATTGACATTACCTTTCAACCAATCAGAACAGAGCTACGTTTAAAGTTGGGCGCGCCTCACTTTCTAAGGTTGGAAATATTCAAAAAACTTTATATTAATACGACAAGCGGTTTTGATTTAAGTTACAATAACTTGTAACCTATCCATTGCATCTTGAATAAAATACGTTATGTAAAGCTGGTAACACCTTTGTGTTCAGGTTTAAATAATATGGTGTAACCATGTGCGCGGCCTGGATTGTCGTTTATACTTTTCAAATACGTCTTGTGAAATTGTCCTTCTATTTTATTGATTTCTTGACTTTTACTTTTGGAAATTCTGGCCAAAAGAGGTAAAGGAAAAATCGTAAAAGCCTGAAGAAAAGTACCATAAAAAGTCTTAGATAAGGACTATCCCACCTGCACGCCTAACACGTTGCAAAGAGCTGTGACATACTAAACCATTAAAGTTCCTTATGTTCCATACACTGGTAATTCTACTTTCTACTAAAATCCGCTTGTATGTCCATACGGAATGAATACCTAGGTCGTTGCAGAGTATACGTAAACACGTACAGACATTCCTTAAGTGATTTGCTTTTGTGTTGATTTGTATACAGCTAATTTCTGCTTGTATTAATTGTTGTTATGTCTGGACAGTATTTTTAGCTTAGATTATTTTCTGATTGCAAAACACTATATGAAATTAGTACCTGTTTTAGTTGGCGCCTTTGCAATATAACTGCTGAATCCCGTATGCCTTGAACGGAAAACTAAGTTTCTGTACAATGTATTAACAGTGTCAACAATGCTTATCTTTTCTTGCGTTACATGAAGAAAGACCTTGCTTATTTGTTGTCTCAATTTATGTCAAAACACCTTGTACTACGGCGTGGACAATGTATATGGACCAACATGCTATGTATTATGCATTCATCTAAAACATAGCGTAGGCTACCCAATTGAAATGGTCTGCCGATAACATCCCACTACTTTGTCTTAATCAACTGACGACTGTTCCCGAAGGACATTTGAAGGAATACACGTTTTCATAGCGTTGTGTTACAAAGTCGATAATTGAATGAAAGTTCAAACAGTTGTTACTGAAAATATAGCGACATTTCAGAAGCAATTTACTTAATTGGAAGTGAGTAAATGTGGTCATGTATGTTTATTATTGTTGACTTGTTTGTATTGGCATACATTCGAAGAGTTTAAAGAGTTCGAGGAGTGCCATTGGATCCATATGGCCAAGTTGCATTACAATAGTATTAGTTTAATGCAAACACGGAGAGATTCTAATAGATCCATATGTATGGAATGTCACGGTATTGACATCTAAGAGAGCACCGCTTATTGGAAACTAACATTTCACCTGTACGACAGTATCTGACTAAATACATATCATCGGCTTGTCTTTGCTTCCAGACTAACTTTCGGTAAGTTTATTACCGGTTCGGAACAATATGTTAGTGTGTGGTAACTTATAATGATTGATTTCATTCAACTAAAAAACTAAACATTATTCAATAAGTCGTAAAATAACAATTGTAATGGTTTCATACCGCTTGTTTGTTTAGTGTCCTCCGTTATATAGGGACGTTGTTTACACAAGTTATATTTTTCTCCCATTATATGTTTTCAACCAATAGTTGATTGTGTTAAACATAAATTAATCAGCACATGTTACACGTCTCCAAAGAAACGACAAATAAATACAATGCAATTTCTATTTTATTACAAAATGTATATTTATATTTTAAATGGCCTCGAAGGTAGGGACATTGTGTGAATGAGTATATGTATTTAAATAAAGTCAAATAACATATTTGTACAATGCATTCAATGCTCAAACAACTATTAGTATCGTATTAGTATCGTATTAGTATCGTATTAGTATCGTATTCACATAGTTTAATCCCCCAATGAATTATCTACGGAAACAAGTACATGTAATCAGTAGTATAGATATATAATGTGACCAAGACGTTTGAGTATGTTTTGTGGTCAATACCGTTGCAGCTTGTGGGCGTATCAATAAACAACCACTCAGAATACTAGTAAATACTTGGGCCCACAATACAACAATACCACGAAGTCTTTGATATCTGATACTGCGTAGGATCGAATGCCAATAAAACTTCGATTAATTACAATTTAATATCCTATCAGCTACCATCACTCAGTTGTATAATAGGTACCATGAGGGATTAGAGGTAATCGTCAATGTTAACCTTCTAGCATATGAAAAACGGATGCTTGGGTCGTGTACTCCCCAGGGAGTAGATGAGGTAAACTGAGCGCTCATTGATCCAACAACCTGGGAAATAATAATTAAGCATTTAAAGAGGGAAGTTACTGTTCATAGTTATCGGCAATGCTCGGTTGTTTTCGTTATAAGTATCAAGTTCCGAATGAAAAAGCTCCGTACACCGAGAAACATGTTCAACCGTGCTCACGAGGGTTACTACAATCCGCGAAACAGCGAAAGCGAGCCTGTGGTTTGTTTAGGTCAGAGGTCGTTCTGATACGAGTCGCTATGGAGATGTTATATCGTTGTAGAACGTTTATCTATATCTTGGGAGTGACACTTTCGTATCTAATTTTAATTAGATTGACGACATTTGGACGAAACAACATTGACCCACGATTTGAAAATTAACACAGACTCCTAAAGTAATTGTTCTTTCAACATTTCAATATTGAAGCAATACAGCTTCTTACATCGTTTCATAGTCTTTGATAATCAATTTTCTTTTATTGGATATGTACCATTAATGATAAACGAATACAACAAAGTGACTACTTCTATCATACACCATTCATATCGTCGTCCATTTTCATAGTTCGCTAGACATTAGTAGGCTATTGTCGTATGTATTTTCTCCACGATAATTGAACAAGAAAGAGATTACATGCACTTCTATTTTCTTCCTCTCTCGTGGTATTTATATTGGCATTAATTTATCGATTAATTTATCTCTTAACGCAAAACACAATGTAGTTACTTTTATTTTCTCTAAGAACATAATAGTTAATTTTATAACATATAGTACATAAATACAACCACATGCTATTCAGTAAGATCAAACAAGAAGACCTGGACATACAGACGATGAAATACAACGTACAGAACGCGACCTATTGTATGTAGCTCATAATGAAAAACAACCTTAAAAACTATTTCAGCAACATAATGTTAAAGCTATCTTTGTTTGTTCACGTCGGATAAAAACGCAATGGAAAACAATTCTCCGATGTCATTCGCCTTTAGAATTGTTAACTTCATATCCTTGTATTTGAATAACATTAGTTCAGTCACTATGAATCTTTCATATCTCTTATCTGATAGTTGGCAGTTTCTGTTAGCCAACACAAACTGTAGTTCCATGTTGCTAGATATAATTACTGACAGCAATACGTGCACTATAGAAAATTTTGATTAGATATGTTAATACCGACGCATTGCATTAATTCTAAATCTATAGGCAAAAGAAACTTTACACTGAATTTGAATGTCAGTGAAAGAAAAACCAAAGCAAATATCCATATTTGAAATAATGCATTAAATAATGTTACCATTAATGTCATTGCATGCAAAACAAAACATTGAGTGGTTCTATAGTGTGCGTTAACGTATTAATCTTTTAGGGAAGTAACTCGAGGAGGAATGAATCATTTAGGGGATACAAGTCTTCTGTTTGGAATTCAGAGGTACCAATCGTAAATTAATACCGCCCGGCTAAATTGAATTGAACACTGAACTCGCAGCTGGAGTGCGGTGGGAGAGAATTTATCACCTCCACTATATTCAGTATCTACTAGTATCTTTACGATTTAGAAATCCTAGACAATAATTACGAAAGGAGCAAACTTATCGTGCATAATGGTGATGTTTTCAATCATTTATACATGACGATGCAGTTTTATTTGGATCCACCCAACACTCATTAAATACATTTTCTCGATATTATAAAAAGTGGAAACCTAACATGAACATCTCGAAGACTAGTCATTTTTGGAACGGGGCCATTGAAAGACAGCAGGACTAAATTTGACATTGAGGGATCCCAAATAGAACAAGTGGATAGCTATGAATATTTAGAAATATGTTTACATAGAATTAGACAAATGAAAGCAAGTACGGTTCCAAAAGTAGATAGACGCAGAAACGGTCTAATTATCAAATGCCTGTATATACGAAACATACCTACATTGTGCGGTATTACTTAAGTATGTATAACCCTGAAGTACCAGTTATTAATTATCAAAAGTAGAAAGTACACTTAAATATCAATGTTTACAAATGTGACATGTCGATATTAGATACCGGTATTGCTCAAAGGTTAATTATTATCAATATTTTAAACAAGAAATAAAATTTGACAATTATCTCAGGTTGCCTAAATATTTGCTTGCCTAGATTAAATAATTATAATTTGGCTATGGAAACTGGAAGGTGGATAAACATTCCACGTAATGAAATAGTTTGCAAACTTTGTAAATCACCAGCTATCGTGGACGAATTTCACTCCTTATTTAGATGTAATCCTTTTACAACTACAAGGAAATTATACTTAGCAGATAAAATCTAAATTTCTCTAATATTATTACTATCCATGAAGTAGTGTGAAATATTAAAATAAAAGAAGTTAAGGATTTATCACGCATTGTTAAACTTCTGTTTGAAACCATTGATAGTCTATAACTTAAACTTGATATTACTGCATCTACATCTGTATGCTTAATCGAATTTTGTTGTATCAATAATTTACTGGTGAACTATGTAATACAATATCTATTTTGTAAATCTCATTCATCAACTGAATGTTTGTATATAATGCATATTTAATTATTGTGCCACCATGCATGGAGAAAGAGAATAACGAATTGGATAGTGTATATCTTTCAAAAATGTGACACTTTACTCAAATATTTATCTTATGTTCTCTTAACTATGCTAATTAGTTGTGGCCCTATTATTGTGAGTGTATTTAATACAAATAACATGTTGATCGGCAGAATTCCAGAATACAGTTGGGCAAATAAATATGAACATAATGACATCAATATTTGTACAAGTGTGTTTTCATAAAGCACTCTATATAATATCTAGATATAAACCATTTCTGCACCCTTTATAATCTAAACAATATATTTATCACGTCTTCATCAATGTTAGTTCACTAGTAAGTAGATGCACGTATTAAAGTCGTACAACACTCACTGAGACAATGTACCCAATGCTCCATTTGCACACTTAAATTGTTTCTTTTAACTAGCTGCTGGCCCCCGTTTCACGAAGGTGTCCTAACTTTAGGAGATCCTAACTTTATGACCCAGTTTCAGTTTGATGTCGATTTA
>JAUTBQ010182806.1:0-24237 GCA_032361185.1 Lepetodrilus ovalis | reverse complement strand
TATATAATAGGCTCTATACTTTCTTATTGTCTAAATAATACGTTTTGTCGAGTGGACTGCTGAAGAAATGCAAAGATAATCCTATAATCCTATTAAGAACCTGGCGTGTAAAATGGGGTATTTGAATGAAAAAATTGTCTATCTGCAATGTCAACACCCAAGTTTAACGCCAAATGTGGGAACAATTTCTGATTCATATGTCGCTTCCCCCGACACAAAAGCCGGAGAGTCGGAGTGGAGGTGTTTTTCTAAGGGCCGGAGAACTCCACCAAACAGCCAGGCGAAGCACTAACATCTATTCCGCAAATATATTCGCGGTGATCAAATAGTCCTTTTCTTTACTCTTTCACTTCAGGGGGTTTCCCGCTTGTAAATGAATTGCGAATTCTTTAAGCCCGGGTATCGTTATTGTGGCCCGAAATAGAATAGTCTGACAATAGTGTTTTAGTAATAACCGTACACTGTGGGTCGCTCTATATCGCAGTTGTATTCAAGGGGTAGTTGGGGTGTGAAAACACGCGTAAACCCCGGGTATATCCTATAAACAAGATGACAACTGACCTCTGGCTATGCTTGGGCTTGTTTTTAACCTTAGTTTGAAAGTGGGGTGCATGGAGGTGAATGGTTGGACGTACACTGCGTGGCAGAATACTCTTTTCTGCTTTAATGACATGTTTATGATGTCTGTCCTGGTAAGGGGCTCAACATATTGCATTTCTTGTTGGGGCGAACATTCCGAATTGAATATATATTCTTTTTAACATTTCCTCATTGCTTTACACATATAAAGTAATGAGAAAAATGTTTGAAATAGTTTTAATACCAATACAGGGTTGGGTGTATAACTGTAATGAGAAAAATATGCATTCAATTTACTTCACCGAGAATAACAGTAAAACTTTAAATTGAAAGTGTCTGAGAAAAGTTGTAATTGAAAACGGATGACATAATTTTAATATCAAACTGCCAGGAGCATTTCTTTTAAAAGCCACGTGCAAAACGGAATACAATTACAAGTTACGAGTAACGCGTATAAGAGGGGATGACGGTGGTAGCATTGCACTGCCAACGCCAGAGGCAACGTAGACTGGCCCTGAATCGGGATCTGAAAAGAAACGAAAAGTGTGAGAGACAATGGTCAGACTTAGCGCATAAGTGGAGGAATGCCGACAAACGGTGACAAGTAGTATTAATTACCCCTGTGTTTTTATAGCTAGACAAACATCCATAAATGACGTTAACAGCGTCGCTCCAATTAATTGTTTGAAAACTTTACAGTAGCGATTACTGGCAAATGTGTTTTGACAACATTTGCCTTGACTGACGTGTTCTTTGCTGAGCATTTGCTTCCTTGTTTTTAACGTCTTTAAAATTTCGTAAATGTGCGACCGGATGGTGTTTTCTAGCTACATAAAAAAGGATGGTATTATTGCCGACAGGTGATAATTAGAAGATTAAACAGTGAGAACAGAAATACATCCATTTGGTTTCTGATTTGATGACATTTTCTATGATAGAAAATAAAATAAAAAACACGGACAATATCATTGTTGTTCTTGCTTACACACAGCAGTCCGCACAGTGGTGTCAAGTCAAGGTTAATGCGCCTACCAGCTTAGTCGGGGAAGGATATATATATATGACATATCTTGTAGACTTGAACGCGGCAGGAACGTATACACGTTGGCCCAAGCAAGCTGTCGGTATACACCTGTCGTCGGGGTGTGCATTATGTGCATCTGGTAGTTTGTCCGGGGGTTTGTCCGGGTACATCGCTCACACATTGGGTACACACTGGCTACAGAAGAAGCTGTGTACGTTAGGAAACACGACAAGGAAATGTATCTGATTATCTGGCAAGTTTGCCTACAACTCGTCAACTGCTTACTTCATTACTACGCCAGCTCACTGCCCTCGAGGGCTTTGACATCTGAACGCGTTCGACAGGTAACCGTATCCCGTGTGGGAAAGTGCGCAATATATAACGCGCGCATGTTTAGATGTACTGGCTGCACAATGTACATCAAAGCCCAAGAGTGGGGAATAAAACGTCAGTTAATAGTTATTGCGATGTAAAAAAAAAATGAATAAGGCTAGAATAGGCTATACTAGGTCGATTGGAAATAAGAATCACCGTGTTTAAGGTAGTCGGTATATCTTTACTCTCTCTCGATCCGTGCCTCTCCTCGAATCCACTGCTGCCTTTAGCAGAGAGACGGCTTATGGCGGCCTACGATACGCTCGACCAATCACGGACCGAGAACAACTTTTAATATGCATGACTCGGGGAAAAGGCCCGAGCTGTACAATGGGGTACAATCCTTGTATGGACTAGAAGCAACAAGCTGCCTTTACACACGAGGTTACAGCTCACTCCAAGACTCAGGGTAGGGGGCTATAGTGTGTCTTGAAGCACTTTACAACTCCTGGCATCGTTACTCAGCCGTATACCGCGGCATCCGCTTTGATCAACAGCCTGAACAGGTAAACACAGGTACGTAGGTCGGAACACACCTATAATAACTTGGATCAGAGGACGACATGTTTGTTGTTGGTCGGTGCTGTTCCTTAAAAAAAACCTGGGTGTTTGTTGCTGGTTGCGTCCGTGTATCCAAAGGTGGTCTTAACAGTAAGGTGTGCATTCCTGGACGGTTTCAGGTGGTAGCAGCGGGTCCTGGCCGACACATCTGAACGTCCGGAGCGCATGGACAGTTGTAGTAATCGGCCTGATTGAGAACGTTCAGCTGTTACACTTGGCTAGGGAAGGGAGAAGAACCAATAGGACTTGGAGGGCCGCGGAAAGCCGACGACATACGCTCACTCAAGCCTATAATGTCCCAATCCAATAACGAAGGCAAAGGTACGTCTCTGTTTTTTCCTTCACTTTGCTTCGTAACACTTGACCTCCCCCAGTGGCGGCTCCCCTACACGGTGCATGCATCTCTAGTCATGCAGCAAATTGTCAACTTGTCAACAGTCGTGTTCTTGGCTTCATTCGCGATCATCTCTCAGTCACATCAGGTCGGCGTTCGGCCGGACTATATAATATATTACTCATAGTTTTAGGACTATCTGTCTTCAAATATTTTCCTACATCCACCTTCCTTATGAGAGCTGTCAAGTAAACACTTGCATTCTATAGTGTGCTCGACAAGGAGGCAATATTAAGTTTATGATACACATTGCGGAATAAGGGGTGTTATTCAATTGCACCCTCCCCCTCCACGTGATAAGATTGGATTTATACCGTACGGATTACTTTCATTCTGGTTTATGCTGTCTGTTGTGTGCAATATCATCTGTGCACAATGTTAACAGCGGTAAGTATAAACAAAAATCAAATTAAAATTTGTTATATTTATAATATATATTTATTATTTTAAGTACTTATATAATTAATAAATATTTTTCATAATATATTTTCGGACATATTTTTGGAATATTAAATCTGGATTACGTCAAGTATGTCAGTTTCATCTTCTAGATGGTTTTATCAATATCGAGAGGGAGAGAGAGGGGTAGGGGGAAGAGTCGTTCGTGCCATGGATGCATGTGCAGCACTACTATATACCACTGATTGTTAGTTCTAATGTTGAGATATCATGACCCCTATCTTCGTGTTATTTCTATTAAGATTGACTGGAACCGACACTTTCAAGCCAGAGAAAACACAACAATGAATCAAGTTACAACTCAGCCCAACATGATCGTGGATAAGCAAGGTATTTATCATATGTTTCCTGTGACCTGTGACAGCTCTTGGCACTGTAACATGCATCAGTGTTTCCCCTCTGAGTATGTCGACAAGCTGTTGTGCTGACACCCCTTTTTTTGTTGTTATACGCTCATGCTGATATTGACGGTGCTTCCCAACCAAAGGAATAATTTTGTTTGTTTGATAAACATAAACTCACTATCATTTATTTTTACATTACATTTAGATAGTTATTACCATAATTATTTACATAATTTTATTTTAGTAATTTATTTCTAGCAAAACAAATCTAAACCAATTTAAAATAGAAATTGTATTTATATTATTTTAGCGAAGTTTGTCTTTAAAAACTGAAATATGAGAATATAAGTTATGCATTTTAGTAGGTATCATAATATTAAAATACAACTTATTGTAATGAATTTGAACTGATCGAACAAATTGTTTTAAAACTGACCAAGAAAGTGGGTTAGGCAGGGTTACTCATTGGCTGTCCTCCCTTCTACTGACTATACGCACAAGTCGCTACAAGATAGACATAGGTAGCAGTCTGGCCCCGGGGCATCGAGACGAACAGCAACCCGGAGGCTACACTCCCATTTGTAATGCATTCAGTTATAAACACTTGGCCATGAATGTACGTGGATGCCTTTAGAAACACCAAGCCGACCTCTGCGTGTAATTATGCGTTATGTAAAGTTATGTACTTCCTCTGAAATTGATGTCGTTTACTATCTTTTAAATTGGTGTAGAAACTGAGATATAAATGTTTGCCAAGAATACTTGAATGTCTTGTACATACATGTGTGTCAGAGAACAACGTAACGTATTTATCATATCGGAGAGTATTATTATTATTATTATTAGTAGTACTATTATTACTATTATATTCATTTGGTTTTAAATGACGAGCTGTGTTTGTTAAAATATAGGTGAAATGTCTCTCGATATAAGGCACAGGTGGGTGCTAGCTGATACCGTTGTGGGCATACATTCAATCAACCGACAACACCGGATCTAAGTGTATATTAAATAAGCATTGCGTGGAGTGTTCAGCCGTATCAGTAATATAATGATAGAAGTAGAAGTCCGTCTGACGATCTGAGTTCTGATGTTGATCATGATTGAGTACTAGTCTAGTTACACAGCAGGTGTAGCATCAGTCAGTGTCATCTTTTTACATGCACATGTTCCCAGAGTAGCCACATTGGTTAAGCAAGTTAAAATAATATACCGATTTTTTTTCTCGAACCATGAAAAAAAATAACCGTATATTTTATTGTTCGTAGCGTCATCCCAAATCGAATAAAACGTTCATAACACGACACGCGTCTTAAGATTTATCAAATATTATTCAACATCTGAATTTACTTATATTTTTTTTAGCGTTGACGTCAAAATATAGTCTAAACGGAACCATTGCATTACAAATAACTACATCTCTGTCAACTAATCCCCACACTTTAGAGGGGTTAACGTGGTAACATGGCATGTTTAATAAGATACAATTATTATTTAACATAGGACAGGTTTTTAAGTTAACGCCAAAACATAGCATGTACTAACACAGACGTACGTTTAGATTTGGCGATACAGGCGTGTCCTTTATTGAGAACGTCAGATAATAGTATCACTTGTCCACTTATTGATGCGACAAGACTCTGTCTGACATATATCGATCATAATATTGATTATAACGTCCTGATTGACATGTTTTAACATCTGAGCTGTCATCGCATCATCTACATTACACATAACGTGCATACTTTTTTTTTTATGTAAAGTGCCTAAAAATTATTGATTAATAAAATATGCCTGTCCCTTTTACAAAACTGGAACGAAAATGTTTTGTACATCAGAAAAAAAGACATTGACATATGCTAACTAATTGATTATTGTTTCTATAGTTTAGCAGTAGCTTAATATACAGTCTATATGGAAATGATAGGTATACTAATTTGTAGGGCATGTTATGTCCCAAAATGATAATTATGACATACCAAGATAATTATGCATTATGTTCATGAGAACCGAGATAAACTTCAAGTATAGCACTGTTTTCCCATACTACTGAATTGATAATGACGTGTTAAGTCAGTTGAATTCAACCATAAAGTAAACCAATGGAAATTATTAATGTTGAATAATGAATCACTCATTGTGACTATGAAAACGGATATTACCCCCCAACCAGATGAAACAGCAGCAAATCGATCTCGGTTTTTCAAGCGTGAATTCCTGAACACCGTTTTACTATTGATGCGAAATCGATTGAGTATCAGTAGACGATGGATCTTCTGTAATGTTTATTCTTTAATTAATCCCGCTGAAAGTAGACCATTGATTGCAATTTGTTTTGCTTCTATGATCATATAATAGGTATAGATAAACGTACAGCAACACATAGCCGGTTTGAATATTTCATGCCTGTGCACTAGATTGCGTCCCTTTCTTTCTAACTTGATATGAAGCATAACATATGAGCACTGCCTTAATTGTATGTCTTTAACTGACTTTCCAATTCCGTCGTTTGTGATTCCAGTCGAGATACGATCTTCCAATAGAAATGTCTTGTCGCAGCTAAATTTAAATTTCATGACCATGACGTCGGCATCTGTAATTACAGTACCTAGTGTCCACCTCTATTAACACAAATAACGATTGGCTTTAGAGGCACTTCGCAATAGTACGACTTTTAAGATACGCTACGCAATAGTACGACTTTTAAGATACGCTACGCACACTGTAGGTTAGCGCGTTTAGGGTTTATTTCATTATGAAAGTAGACTAGAGATATTAATCGTTCCGGTCTTAATTATAGCTGTATGGCAACACCTCTCAAGACGCCGTTATATACTTAATAGTGGAGATGCGCCACCATAAACAGTCTCACTAACTGTCTCTTGAGATGTATCTGAATTATTAACCACATTTTCCATGAATAAATAACTCGGGGTGTTTTGTGTTCTATCCGTTGTCCATTATTATTGAGGACTTTTTACTTGAGTTGCGAATAATGCTCATGAAAACAGTGGCACGAATTATTTCTTCCTATGCTACTACCTTCCAGCTAGAGGTGATAACTTATGCATGAAGGTACACCTCTTTGTCCATATTTTCTTCTATTCATGACTATTCAACTATTAGTAAGGGACTCAATAGATCTCCTTTTAGTGATGGACATGTTGTGTTCTATTTTCAATTGCTTTCACGTCCAATGGCAGAAAAGTGGATAATTAATCCATCCGCATGTTGGGAGAAATTATTCATTAGAGGTGGTTGCTTTTGTCATGATGTTTTTAAATTAATAATTAACTAAATTGAAAGTATAATAATTCCTGTTTCCTTTAGAGCAGGAATTTGTTCACACAGCTAAGCACAGGCAGCAATTAAATAGCTTCTCTTCAGATATCTGAACGGAAACCTCGAAAGTTAACCACACACACTGTACAGGGTCTCATAAATGCATCCTTTTCTGTGGCATAGTATTTGTACAACACACGGGAATTTCGATGCTGAAATTAACGCGGAACTAATGGGACTAATACTGAATACATTGCCCGTCCACAATGAACATATAATTGGCAACTCTTTGACATCATCAATTGGGATATTTCGTTCATTGGCAAGCCATTCAGGTGATACATGGGGCAATTTGTTACTTTATGTTGCTTCGTCGACCGATATCGTATTGAACTGAAGAACCGAGAAGGATACAGAAAACGTTTATGAACTGTCTGATTGTGTCAATATTTGTACATACTCTAACCTTTCATGTATAGATTAAGCATGCAGAAATTGTCCGGTTATTGGACAACAATTGGACTAGCTACATGCATGCAAACTCCATCTTCGACTACTTAATGGACAGGCGATTAGTGTTGTTTAATCAGTTTTATTCGTATAATAGATTAAGTGCACTAAATTACATTTGTAGCATAAACATTGCACAATTTTTAGGAAACCACATCGCTGGTTTGATACTGAAATCATATAATAATAATATTAATAATAATAATAATTTTAAGATTTAGATATACTATACAAAGCATATAAGACAACTTGTAGCAGCACGCTGTCTAAAAGTTATCATCTAAAGTACATTTATTTAATACATACTAGTATATCACAGAATGTACTGCAAAACATTGCATAAACTCGATATAATAACTTTATAGTTCACAGCATTGTGAGTACTACATCACTTGCGACAGCATATTATATTGCATCTCATCGTAACATCAGAACAGATTAATTATTAAGTTGGCTTTATATAAAAAGGAATGATCGCTGGGTTAGGAATATGATTTATATGTGTTTCGTTTACAGGGTTTGGATAAGATAATATAGGCAAGACTTATATTCAATTGTTGGCAAGGCATCGACCCTAGACTCTAGGCAGGGCTATAATAATAATATCGTCGCTTGGGTATCCTCGTTCCTCAATCCTCCAGTAATGACATACATTTGCCTGCCACAATTTTATCCAAACTTTTGTCTGCCGACTCGTGAATAGGATCAACCTGTCATTTAGCCATATTGTAATTCAAGTCGGTATTTCTTTGCTAAATGAAGTATGGAACCTCTTTTCAGGATAGCCTTCCTAGTATTTAGTATATCCCGAGCCATTTGCAATCTTCTGCAAGAAGCGACCCAAGCGTGAACTCGTATGTACGAAAAGCACTATATCGTGATAGATGTTTAAGCTAAATTTACAGCAATTTCTATTGGCCTGTGAGATTCGAATAAGGGTAAATGTATCCTCGAGTGACTGGTCGCCTTTCGGAAGCAGTCATGTGTCACGTGTTTGAACCATCAACATTTCCAACAAGAGGTGTCCTGCTGTGCTCTAACCATCATGTAGTATAAGATGGCGGACAATAGCATAAGCCCTGGCAAACAGGGAACAAGATGTTTCAGTGCTTGGCTTGTCAGGAGATATTGAAGTGCAGGAGGCTTGATTCAACAGACAACAGTTCCTTTTGTGTCACATGGTTTCTCCTTTGTGAATCATAGAACTCGGTCCCTGGTCCTGCCTTTTCTTTTCTCAGCAAAGTCATTTCCAGTAATTTCTGCCAACCGTAGGGGTTCCAATTTGGCAGAGAACCTCGATACACGTGAGACAATACGGGCAACATGTTCAAGTGATGACTTCCTTTTTGTTCCAACATGACTCCTAAACCTTTCTCAATGTTGTGTTTTGGAGGAGGGGAGGCAAATTGGGGTAAAACTAAATGCGTTAATAAGCAAGAGGGTGGACACCTGTGTTCAATGCAGTGGCGAAAGTCGTGGGAATATGACCTGTTAATATAAGCATCTTTACACTTGACACTACACCAGAGTTGGATGCTAGTACATGAAGGTGACCTGAACTTGGTATATTAGACACCGTCCTCTATGTAGACGTGGCAATGCATGTATTGTTGTTGATGTGAGATATATGGTCTGAACCAACTTAAAGTTAATAGGTACCTACAGGAAAAGGAAATTCGATTTAATGTCTATATTGTCCATTCAAGTATATGCGTCCGTTGAATCAAGTAAACTGCAACGGAAACTGTTGAATTATGCATGCGAGGCACTGCTTATTAATTGCGTAGTAGTTCACAGAATATGCTTCTCTTTAATGGATTCAGATGGTATCAACTCAATGGTTTGTATAAGCAGGATAACTTCGTTACACGTTGTTAACAGCTAATGCATATGCATTTTGATTTGAGATAGTTTGCAGTTTAATGAACAGACAAAGCCAATACCGTCTATTGTGAAGACTAGAAACGCGACTGCAAATGGGTATACCAGGTAGGGGAGAGGGTAGGGTGGGGGAGGTGTGACGAGACACAATCTAAACCTACACGAAGTATCTCGTTATTCAAGCTATTGTATTGCTTTTTCGTCAGGTGCCTAAACTTATTTCACAAGCGGCCATCTCAAAACGCTAGCAGCAATTGATCTATTCACCAAGGCAGGGGGCTAGTATTCGCCAAGGCAGGGGGCTACATTGTCTTCATTGGTAACGAGCGCTAGGAACTGATGCTTCTGCTATTGTTTGGCGTTGGACGAATTGTAGTGTCCTGTAACGTCATTAAATGCGAGATCGGGTGTAATCCTCGATTTGGAACATACCCTGAGGGAGAAACACCCAGGTAGATTTCTGATCACTTGTCTCGGGTGTACGTTATAAAACGTCAAATAGTAAGAAGACCGAAATAGTGTATGTACATTTGCTCGTTAATACACGTGTGTACATAACTTCAGAAGAGTGGAAACCAGTACCAAGCTGTAGATTAGTGTTTGCTTAATATAATGATGGTTTACAGTATTATTTGTTTCTTGTTGGGAATATTGTTTCTAAAGTTGAAGATATCCATGTGTATACTTATTATTTTAATGATACTAATTATTTTGAAAAGTTAACTTATAAAACCACTATGTACTGTTTGCACCTTGATCAACTTCTCTTGAGGACTAGCACGTTAATGTGATGCCAGAACTATGTATTTGACACATTTCTTACGAAGGGTACACAAAGTCTAATTAAACACTAAGAATTAAAAACATTAGCTTTATTATTGCACAGAGAAAGGCGTTGATAAGAATACATCACGACATAATTCAGTTAATTTTACTTATAAATCCCTGGATTAGATTTTTAGATGTAAAACGTACAGGTATTTAGACGTATGGCCTTGCTATTCGGTTACGGTATTGTCTGTCCGAGACCAGTCTGCCTTGAACCACCGACCCTTTGCCTGAGTTCTAAGGGAGGGTAGGTGACGGGAGTTGCCCCCGGGGGTAGGAACTGCACATTGTCTCCGTCGGTGCTATTTTCGTTGTCCTCCATTGAATTCCTTGGAATAAGTCACACCAATACACGTTCTTCCACCGTGAACCCCAGCGTAGGCGTGTTAGCTAGTCAATACTGCCTTTATTCACTCGCCTTACCGAAAGTGTAATAAATAAATAAGCCATATTCACCATTTCTACAACCACATTCGCCGCTTCTATGTTGGCCTTGGTAGATGAATGCGGCGGTGTAGTTACTATAAACTAAGTGTCAATTCGTTTGGCTCGGCGATTCAATGCGGAATGTCTTCGTGAATTGCAATATTGCTTATGCATTCAACTCTTGAACTATGAGAGTGTCCGTGCACTGGGGACTGTAAGTTATCTAGAGCACACCCATATTTCAGTGCGATCTGGGTCATACATAATATAATATCGATAAAGATAGCAATATAAATAAGACGAATTCAATAGATTAAATATTTTTTTAAACGGCTATAGGTTGAATTTAGACATAGCTTGGCCTAATAAATGCTTTGTGTTTGTGAAGGGGTTATAGCCATGACTAGCTAACGTAATGCGGATTCTATTCGCAAGCAATACGTTCGGGGCTGACAAGGTCAAGAAAGTTGTTGTGGTTACGTATGAGTAACTCTAAATGAAGCATTTCAAGTAGGTGGGAATCACTCTACACTTCCACTTACACTTCCACGCACTGGCGGTTTGTATTTTGATCGAGGCCCGACCAAGCATGGCCGCCATGTGAGTGACGCTGCGTAGAGCTCGTGTACCAGAAATTCAGCTCGTACATCACTATGGAATGCCACTATGGATTCCCTCTACACTGGAATCCAACAAGTCTCTATGCCAACGCATTGTCATTCAAATAAAGTAGGGGTTGAGGTGTATGGGGGCGGTCTCCTGGGGGAAGTTAAGGGAGGGGGAGAAAGAAGACATTAAACTGGCCCATGAGGGCAAAATTACAACAGCGATCCTATCACCGTACTTTCAGGACGGGCTTTTATTATGCGAGCCCCGGGCGAAATAAATGGCAGATATAAAAGATAGACTCAATGATAAAGTGTGTGTCGGCCCGAACGCAGGATATTCTGTGTTCGTCCCGTTCCTTTTACCTGAAGCAATTTCGACACCTGATTTTTCTGTATCTTAATGCACGAAAGTTCCTCCACTTCAAGATGGAAGTGAACAACTGATATTTGTCTTGATAAAAAACAAGAACGTTTGAAGATAGAGAAGCAACAGGCAACTCGCCAACCTCGAGTAATTCTAGATATCCACTTGGGAGTGGAAATAACTACTGGGATTAATTACGTAACCTAAGCTCGCATTTGAAGCTAGACTGAACACCTGTATTCCCTAATTAAACAGGTCTAACCAGTTACCGAGAGGCAACAATAGGCCGAGCATTGTCCGACGATACAATGCTATATTAGTAGGCGGACTTTCCAAATGCGATCCTTTGCTTCAAATAGGCAGGAGGTAATTCGCTGTTATGGAATGTCTAGAGCTGTAGCTCCACGCTCGCTCGCTAGGGGGTTGCATACACCTTGCTGTTGGAGAGGAAATACCACTTCAGGGGAAATAGCTCAAAAGAATGAATGCAATCAAGCTGAAGATAGGTCTGGTTTGATCGTGATTTTTGAATCATGAAGAAACGGAAGGCTTCCCAATTGCCCTCAGTCTTGGAGAACACTACGTCTCCTATGTTTGCTTAGTGTTGAATACCTGCTCATAGACTTGTTGGCAAAGAGCTCGAAGCCGAACAAGATCTAGATTATTATTCTTCTCGTGTTATCTTGATGTCTATAATTTGAAGTGATGATTGTTCTGAACAATATGTTATGGCGTTTGTAGTGAGAACTTGTTCTAGGACCAATGATGTCCAATGTGGGACCAATGATGTCCGGTTACCTAATATAACACATTAGTATTATCATTAGTATTAATAATAGTATTGTTATGGCATGTACTGAAACTAGGTGCATAGGGGTGCTAACCATATGATGTTTCTCTGTGAGAATTCTAATGTGATAGACATGGTTGTTATTTTGAAGGTTTTCTTTTACTTCTGTCAATTGCTGGGCATACCCATACACAGCTAAATAATATTGATGAGCTTCAAGTGTCATCTACATTATTCATTGTATAAAGTGTGCTGATCAAATAGATATAGATGTTTATGCGAACTAATATTATTGGTTGTTGTATATCTAGTGACAAGACATGTATTCAGAAACGTCTGTGACAGAGGTATGGCCCATTAATGGTAATTGTCGAATAAAGAAACACCACAGATTATTTGGCTATATGCTGTTCAATACCAGTCCTTTGCTGGTATGCATTCACTAGAAAACGATATATGTATATTGTACCTTTAGACATTCAATTAAATGAACCAATCCATCTTGGACTAGCCTGTTTCGTGTTCACTCTTGTCCGGTCTGGCATTGACCCCTGCTGGAGGTCATTCCAACAAGTGGTCAACTCCTGCAGTGCAGGCCCACAATAAGTGACCATTGTCCAGCGGTCACACATCGCTAAACCCCCGGCAACCGTCTCCTTCGCGACAACCGTCTAAGCCCCTCTGTCGTTCACACCTTTAGGGCCATCGAATGCCCCAGAGTGGTGGAGTCTGTGCGTCATGTCACGTCATGTCACGTCACGCATACACTTGTACTGTAACCTTACAGATTACCCATCGGCCATACAACCCACACTCACAACTCCCCTCTCCCCACCCTCTTCAACCCACCATCACCCCTCACCCTCGTCAATACAACTCACCCTCACCCTTTTCAGACTACCCCGAACCCTTACCCTCGTCAGTACAACCCACCCTCAACCCTCACCCTCTTCAACCCACCCTTATCATCGTCAATACAACCCTCCCTCACCACCTCACCACCTCACCCTCTTCAACCCACCCTCAACCCTCACTCTCGTCAGTACAACACACCCTCACCCTCGTCAACCCACCCTCAATCCTCATCCTCGTCAATACAACCATCCCTCACCCTCGTCAAGACACCCCCTCCGCCGCAATCCCTCACCCTCGTCAGCCCTCCCTTTAAATAAGGCCCCGTCACTCACACCATTGTTGTCATGGCGCTGTCACCACCCCAGTAACCATTCCTCAGACACTAGTGTCCAACTCGAAATGCCATCAATGTTCAATTGTCGGTTTACCAGTGCTTTTGCATAAGTTGCTTGGGTGAAAGGCCCGTTAGATTTGCATTGACGCGCCGCAAACATCTCAATTATTTCAATTTACATGTCTTTAGGTTGTTTATGGGAATTCACTTGAGAGAGGGATCAAACTAATTAATTTCTCTTCGAATCAGGCTAAGTATGTTTGCATTAGTGCCTAAAGCAAAATAATGCTAATTACGCGTCGGGGAAAAGTATCAAATGCGTTAATAGTCGTCATTGTTATTTAGTTCTGACTCTTTGTAATTCCTCGGTTAAAGACAGGTTTCAAATGCCACCTGTACATAAATCATGATATCAATCTTCTTTGAAACTGTAACGGGCTTTACATATATTAATACTAGTAAACTAGTATTTTGAGTACACTATTGTAGATGTTATATACGAATGCATTAGGATACGATTATTGAAGATATAATATAAACGGATAATCATAGTCTGAGTCAATATGACAAAATAATAGGTCTGAGGGAAAATGCATTATGTATCGTGTCTTAATTAGGAAACCTAACGTGAACATTCAAGAAAGACACCAAACTAGCTTCCGCTCGAGTCCTTGTAGTGGAACCGAAGTGAGGAGCTCTGCTAGTCGGTTCCATTGGGTTCCAATGCCGGAAACCAAGGAGTAAACCACTTGGGGAAATTCCTTTAGGGTATTTAGCATTCCGTTAGTTTTGCATTGTTAAAGAGGCCTACCATTTTTTTCTTTCAAGATGGTTCTCAAATTTCAGCGTATTTTCCGCTTCCCTCATAGATACGCAGTTGTCCTCCTAGCAGTAAGCTGCCAGTTATGTTTGTAATTGATCCGCCTATAACTTTAAATAGCAACATAACACTTTACCGGTAATTGAGTTTGTTCATAACGTAAATAGTGTGTGTGGGGTGTGGCACAATATCACTAAAAGCATTGACATAGATATTAATATTTTTTTAAAGTTGAATGTTCACTTTATTAATTTTACTACGGTAATAAGTTACACATCCTTGTAGTTTAATGTGTGTTCTTCCCCATATCATTGAAATTGGCATTTTAAAAACTTATTTCTTTGGCTAAAATTAACTTTTGCTTACATTATGAAAATTACACGCATTTTGATTGTTTGATGCTTGATGACGTATACATATTTGGCACAAAGAACGCGTTTTGGAAAGCAAAAAAACTATTTGTGTGTAGAAAGTTAGACATTGCCGGCAGTTATGTTGAAGGAATATATGATGATGCTTAGAGTTCGTTAAATATACGCCATTTTGGAGTTGAAAGACTTTTTTTTACATTGACAAGAATGACGTTAGAATACCCCCTTTTGATGACAATGGACGTTCAGCGAAGTAGAACCGACTACTCGAGGAAGAGTTCGACCTTACCTGAGGATTGCAGAGTCATATTGAAATAGGTCCTCTCGCAATTACCTTGCACAAAGGCCTCACTCACTCAGTTTCCAAACACATTTGTACTCGTCGGGAATTTTATCAACTGCCGAAAATGCTTTCCATTCTGTCGCTTCAAATATTGAACATGAGGAGGGGGTGGGGAGTTGGGGAGGGATGAAGGGACGGCTGAGGCATATAGTCGTCATGTTGCATCGTGCACAGCATCTATACGCACACTTAGATACTGAACATGCTTTGCTTAGGGGTTTAGAAAGGTTTCAAAAGATCCCGAACTTCCACGAAAACAGCCGCAGAGGTATTTCTTGATAGACACTGACGTCACTAAAACAGCTTGATGATTTGTTTTACCCAACTCAGCAATTTGCATTTCTCGAAATTTCTCACTGACAAATTGCTAACTGAAAACTACATCGCTGAAGAAAATCATTTATTTGTTGTCGTTTTTTTTTATTCAATTTTTAATCAGTTGTTTTTGACAGGTATACATACATTTGGCATTATCATATTTTCGTCACTGATACACCATTCACACAATTTGTTCATTGCATTATTAAGATACGTGTTATTAAGATACGTGTTATTAAGATACGTGTTATTAAGATACTGTTATTAAGATACGTGTTATTAAGATACGTGTTAAGATACGTGTTATTAAGATACGTGTTATTAAGATACGTGTTGTACATTAATCATTTAAACAATAGTGCATTCTGAACACAGTACAGTGTATAGACTGTAGTAAGGTGTTCAGAAAAGCATCCTCAGTTATAAACTGAGTGTTACATCCAGCTGAGTTCTGAGTATTTTCGAAAAGATCGGAACGTAATACAAGTACACTACAGTCAGACCCCGTTATAACGGTCTCCGTTGTACCGGTTTCTCCTCTTACCGGTCAACTTTTAATCATTACGGATTTCCTAATAATTTATATTTTGCCAAGTACTAGTATATATTTTAACTCGATGAATGATTGATCCGGTTGTTTCACTTAACGGTTAGATCTAATAAAAACGGAAGTGTCCGGTATAACGGGGTTTGAATGTATATGAATATGAAGGGATATTAAGCTGGCTCCGGATCCACAAAACAATCGGGGGCCGTATAGTAATCTAATCTTATAATGTATATTAAATAATACAAAGAATCAACTTTGATGATTCATTATTGGGTTAGAATGTTTTAAAGTGTATTTCTTGTTGTATTAATACGTATGTATGGCTCTCCATCTCACTGCATCTCCAGCCACACAATCATCATCATCCATTGCACACGTATACATTAGATCAAGGAATGTTGAAACAGCTGGCGTTTACATGGAACATATTATTAATGGTATTCCACAATTTCAAATGCTGCATAACCTCAGTATGGCATTAGCACGAGATGAGCTAGTGTGATTTGTCTGACAGAATAAAATTCTGATTGTTGGTGTTCTTTTGTCTATTCTGTAATGTATGTTTCTGTTCTAGTGTTCTGGTTCCCGTGCCTCAGAACCATCGTAGCACTATGACAGTCAAAACTCCGATACGTTAACACTGAGCTATGTCTTTCGTAGCTACGATCGTTCTGTGGAACATGTTGCTCAGGGTATCGTTTCTTGCAGCTCTCATATCTACTACGAGACCATAAGCACTCTCGTAGCGATCTCTAATACATGGCGCTCGTGCACTTACGAAAGCACTAGGGTCTCTTAGCTGGTAAGAGAGCTTCGAGAAATGATACCTAGAACAGATGTAGCCTGCAATAGTTGTAAGTAAAATGTTTGGAACCCACTACACATGTACCTCTGGTTGCATGAACCACTTGTATCACTACAATTTTATCTAACCGTATTCTCAAGTAGTGTAACGATGAACGTGTTTTATACAATGGACTTTCACTTGTAGCTAGTTCCGATAGTTTGGCTTACAATCAATTGTACCTACAACTGTTTGTGCAACGGAGTCTAGGGACCAGTTCTGCGTTGTGTTCCGTTTTTCTTTTCTCTCGTGCTATTTTGTTCTGTTCTATTATGTAATGTTCTGGGTATCGTTTCTCGAAGCTCTCGTATGAGCACTCTGGTAGCAATCTCTAATACATGGCTCTCGTGCACTTACGAGACCGCTATGGTCTAGTATTGGATACGATAGCTTCGAGAAACGATACCCTGGCCTTTTCTGTGTTCTGTTGTGTGTTCTGTACTCATCTGTTCTGACGAGGAACTACCGGCGATACTTTCTGCTGGACTATAGAGTATATTGATGCCTCCATAGGATTCACTAACCTTCGTTTCCTGGCTTTGATTGATGGACGTCAACGTTTACCGCCTATTCTCCCCCGTCCCACGTAACAAGGACTCGGTTTCCGTAACTGTTAACACCAGGCTTTCACCCTAGACGACTTGGCTGTCACATCCGGTCACGGAAGCGTGATGCATACGATGATGGTCAGTCAGACAGAAAAGTTTGTTAGTCTCACTCAGTGAGTAGCTAATAGCATTCTGACTGTGATCCGGTAGTAGTATTAGTGAGGCGCTTTGAGCACACACCTTGTGCATGGAGTTTAGCGCGATATTTATCACATAACATAGAGTTTGGGAGTGCAATAACACCCATTGCACTAGTGCAATATCATGTAGGTTCCTTGTCTATGTTGCGTTAACGCACGCTTGTTGCTTCATAGGCATGGGACAGGGCACCAGTAAATATGAGCCTGCAGTTGCACGGACTGCACGGACGATCATTCAGAGAGAACTTTTTCACAGTTATTGTGAATTCCTCCAGTGTTTCAAACTGCTGATAGTCGATAAATATAGTTTTTCTAGAGTTATGTGATAAATAGAATCTAACATTCGTGTTCATTTAATACTGAATTTAGTAAACTCGTCGGTAAAACTGATATTGTGCTCGGTAAAGCCTCGCACAATATCAGTTTTACCTACTCGTTTAATAAATTCAGTATTAAATGACCACTTATGTTAGATCCTCTATATATAGATGATCTACCATGAGTGGTCATTTAATACTGAATTTATTAAGCGAGTTTTTGCCGAACACAATATCCAACCAAAGGTTTCTATTAACTAATACACTTATTCCCCAACTCTCGATAGTTATTTCATATTGTATATGAATTCTGTTTACGAAACATTACTTATCTTGTCTTTGATGCATCAACTGATTAATGAAGGATCGTAATCGTGTCGTTTCATATTTTAGTCGTACCCCTTGCATCAATATAATGAATCAAAAATAAATACGATCATATTCAGGTTTTTAAACATCAGTTATAACTGCCAAAGTCCTATATCGTTGGGTTTGAATGGATTTTATGTATGCCAAGTGAACGTACTTTGCAGTTGTACCTAAGAACTAATCCAAAACAACCATACATATCTGTGATATTATGCCTTTAAACTCTTTTGTATTTGGGTTTACATACTCTGCATGTGTGTTGATGTGCTGGTAATTGGTCTTTCTTAAAGTGGCAATATCATCTTTAGACTCAATATTAAAAAGAATTTCAATATTCTTTCTCTATTTCTACATACTATTACTAATAAACTAGGGAGAAAGCTGGGGGAGGGTATGCAAGAATTATACGACGCGGTATCGCTAATGCAAAACAAAGGATAATCCCTAAAGGGACATCTTCTAAATAGCAGGTTTTGCTCTTAATTAATAGACTATATTTGGGGAAACTATTCACAAGAATTGTGACGTCACAATTACACGTGTGGCGATGAGGTTGGTGTAATTATTAATTAAGAAATACCGATATTTTTATATTGGTTTTTAAAAAAAGGTTTAATAATTCATGCTTGTCAGGGAAAGATCATTGTATGAGAATATGCAATAACCTGATTAGTAACATATGATATTGCCACTTTGCGTCTACAGGTTTGTCGTGAAGTGAAATATATCCAGCGTATATTCCACTACGTGTTGAATTTCACATAAACGGAAATAAGATAGCCTTTGCTACGTCAACATTGATGGTATGTTTTGGAAACTGCTGACAGATTATTCCCAACGCTGACAACATGGTGTTCCCCTCCATTGTAGGTTGTAGATTTTGATACCCCTCACAAAACATACCTGAACAAATCCACCACCGTAATATGGATAAGCCTTGGCTTGGGTTTTGTCTGAATACTATTAACATTCCAGTAATGCAGTTATTCTTAGATAATATGCACGCTTCCACTACAGATCCATATGCCCTTTGTAGTCAAATATGTTATTTTCATTAATCATGAAATATCATCGCCCCCAAAAAGGTGATATACCTACAACCATACAAATTAATTTACAAATTCCTAAATAGTATTTAATGTAGACAATATTAACTGAAACTCGTTTTCAAATGTGTTTAATATAACCGGTAATTTAGAAGTCGTATGTCAATTGTCAATAACTAGGCATGAACAGATGTTAAATATGTCTATAATAATATACCTGTGCGTCGTTGTCCAACATTAGATTTTCCTTTTTTATTATCAGAGTATATGTCATCTGGTAGCACATCTGAGAACACCACATGTCGTTGTGTTTAATAGTGTGACACACCTGTGATAAATAGACCGATATACACAGTGACCTTGACATTGGCCAAGTGCAACCTTTGACCCGGGCCTCAGGTCAGGAATTTGATCACATTTAATCAATATACGTATGACATTACAGCCTATGGCAAATTCAAACTATCATTTATATCAATCTCCTTTTGGCGAAATTACAAATGACGATTATTACTAATGACCTCAAATCTACATTAAACTATTTATTTATTTCTTGATTTTGAACCTTAATTTCCATTCTTACCTAGTTAATGAGATATGCAACAAGGCAATACGCATGATGTTTGTGTCTTTAATTAGGTACATAATATAATATGACGACAAACTTATGCCGCAACTCAATTTAATTGTAATAAATTCTCTATATATTCTATGGGCTTCGACTCGTGACATATGTCAACCAGCAAGCCGACTCGGACCTAACATATAATTAATAAATAATACTTTGGTAGAGAAGCGTTTGAAGCTCCTTCACGGGAGGGAGGCGGGGGTGGGGGTGGGCGCAAGGGGAGATCACTCCCATAAGTCTGTGAGTGCTGGCAGGTGTCCTCTTTTGCTCACATCATTCAATACTCATTCTGGAAACCATTTGACAGACTTGTAAAGAACAACGACACAGATCGCCCGGGGCTTCCACGGCAAATACTTTGGACATTGTTTTGTTCTGTGGGCTGTTAAGAACCCTTTTCAAAGCAGCTGATATGCCTTGCTTCGGCTTCTTTAAAGGCGCACTGATCACGATTTAGAGTCCGACATGTGTGCAACGTAATATCGCGTTTATACACCTTGCTGCGACCAGAACAATAGAATGACAAAGGAATTCCTATTGTTTCGATCTCTTTACAGGTGTCACATTATTATGTCTATAATACGATGTGGGCGCCATTTAATATACTCAACAGGAGGGAGATATTTTGTCAGTAAGCTTTCTACTAAATTGGGAGATTCAGATTGAGATGTCTGGTACCGGTCTTCGTTCAATGAGTCTGCAAGTTCTTGAAGAGTATCTTGTGTCTGTAGACGTTTATAACTTCTTCGTTGTTAGAATGTTACAAAGCTTGATTTATATGTTGAAAAAATATACTCAACCTTGTTTACTTTTTGGAGTATGTGATATTGCATGTGTCAAAAGAAACGGGGTAGTTATGTGTGGGTTTCGGTACAGAGAATATCAATGTGACGATAGT
The DNA here is from genome assembly GCA_032361185.1 of Lepetodrilus ovalis. Classification (NCBI taxonomy): domain Eukaryota; kingdom Metazoa; phylum Mollusca; class Gastropoda; order Lepetellida; family Lepetodrilidae; genus Lepetodrilus; species Lepetodrilus ovalis. The sequence goes on along the minus strand of JAUTBQ010182806.1, from coordinate 3,371 downwards.
TATTTAGGCTGCTCTGTCAATATTCTGATTTAATGTCAAGCTAACGATATCGTCTCCGCCAGCTGTTAAACAGTAATAAAATAGTGCTGTCGTTTGTAGAAAGTATCAGGTGTTTTATTTATAGATCCAATAAATAAATAAACCAAAAAGCATGGCAACTGTTAATACGTATAATGCATTTTGTTTAAATTTTCTCCGGATTTCCTAATAAAACATATGCTGTTATTTCAAAATCTAGAGTGTATTTCCGGATTTTATGCTAATACATGACAGTTGATAGCATGTTGACATGCACTGCCATCGGTTATAACGCCATGGAAGGAAGTGATCGTTCCTCGTCAGTGCATGCCCTGATAAATTCGTCGTATAGCTGTGTCTATTGTATATTCCTAATATAGCCGTGTTGTAGGCTCGTTTTTGTTTTACTTACTTAAGCGTGAAAAAATGTGAAACACGACTGAGTTTCACATGTCGAGAATAGATTCGAGTTCACACCTCAGTCTGGGCAAGCAGTCAGGCGTGCATGATAAGCTCCGTGGTTCCAGTTGTAAACATAGACAGGCAGAGCAGTTCTACAGAACGGAACAGAACAGACAAGTTACGGAACGTCTGGCTGCTTTAAAAGTACTGCATAGAGAGCGATTCCCTGGCTCCTCCCTATAGTAATATGAACTTTGATTTCTCGGCGCTTGGTGTCTACCAATTTATGAGGATTTGCTGTTTTATTTTACTTTTCTATCTTACAGTTATCATGTGCAAATATAATAATGTAATAATAATAATAATAAATATACCACATGTCTTATGATTGTATTCGTATTCATTACTTATTTTTAAATAGAATGTTTAGCTTGTACAGTTATGAATTCAACCTTACAATATTAAATAATCAAAGAACCTCTCCGTATTGGGAATGTAACATGGCTTTACACCACATGATGTTATTCGTATTGCAAATACATATTTCAAACGTAGAATAAAGAATGTTCTCAAATATATTTATTATTTCCCAACTAAAAGTATTCTCTCTTTATTTGGACCAGTTTTAATCGTTCTAGTACCGACGTACGTGTAACTATGAATTATATTACGCACTATTTCGTATGAAACAGATAAATAGGGAACACAAAACAATTACTTGAAATTTGAAGAACCACATGTTTACCGATTATATATTTTTTTATCAGTAGATAACCACTATGGTCCTCGGCGTTCAGGTAAAATAGCCAACTGATTATATGTTACTATACAGACTTCATAAGGGTAACTCCGTACACGTTTTGTTCACAACCTGTTTTCTGTTTAGGAAAATATTTTGGTGGGGTTGGTATAGAAACAGAAAACAAAAACACGGCAATAAAGCGATGGGGAGCTATCCTTATTGGCTATTACAAAGTAGTTCTGACAATGGCGCCGTTTGTGAAATATCCGGTTATTGCTGATAGCATTGTGTATTACTCCGCCTTCTTAGACTTGTTTACTGCTTACATTATAATTGTATGACGCATCATTTTGACATTGTGAGGGTTGTAGCGGGGTTAGTGGGACGTTGTTGAACTTTAATAACATTTACTGCCGATGAATACTTTTCAGTACTTTACAACAAAATGTTTAAATGCATAATGACGGTATAACCAATTGTTCCTTCTTAAGCTATTCGTTTTTAAAGGGTATTAATTTTCACTAACAACTAGGTACCGGATTCTAGATGTATTTACGACATACATTCCAGACATTTTCGATGATGATAGATTGCAGCGGAATCTGTTACTCCGTATACCGAACAAACACAGTTTGGTATCATAGTTAAGGAAAGCTCTTAGAAAAACTTTCAGCGTTTAACACATAAGTCCATACATTTCACCAACTCATCATTTAGTTCCTGACAGATACCATACAGTGCCGCTGACCCGTTCTGTCACACTTTATCAGAGAGACGGGTCTGTGTAGCGGACCGGGTGTCGTGTTTCAGAGGCGCCACAGGTAGCCAGAACTAGTCGACGGTGACTTGGCACATTCTGCTTAACAGAAGTGGAGGTAGCACACATCCTTGCACAACATCCTTAGTTCTTATACCAGCGAACGAAGGAATCGGGTGTCGTGTTTACCTACGTAATAAATCAGAATAAGCTTAAGAGAAAGACATCTCGTACGATGTTACCATTTGTGTTCGTTTTTTTCTTTTACATTTTGTTATGTAAATGAGCAGCAGCGTTTTTTCTGAATTTCAAATATTCATTGTTATTGTTATATATACGCTGTGATCTCTATGTCACCGCTTCTACGGGAGTGTTACGTGATAGTGTTTCCGAAGGTATTTCAATAGAGACAATAAAACGTTGATAAAAACATCAAGACGAACACAAAACACTTAATTTCAACAAGAAATACTACTGTGAATACAGCTGGTATAGTATCAAAGGTTCACGACCAAGGGCCTTGTTTCAGTGTTGAATCACATTGACATTGCCAAGTGTAAGATGGGGTTCCAACATGTCACATTGATTGCAGGCTTGTCGCATGGAATGCTGCAGATATACTTAATAAATTTGGATTCAAATTTAGACCGTAAATCAACATGGCGATGTAAACCTTATTCCATTTTTAGACATGTTTTATTGGCCGATGTTTATGTGTTGCTGTTTAAATTTGTTAATTTTGGTGCGCGTATACGTGTATTAGATGTATGGATATCACCACATCGTGTCTATATCTAAGAGACTCTGAGTTACACACTTTTCAATGATGTAATTAAGTTATCGATTTAATCCTTCTATTTGAAGCAGGAGTAAAATATGTAGAAAACACTGACCCACTGACCTAGTTATAATATCACATGACCTAGATATAACAGCAAAACAGTCTAGAAACACGCAAATGCAAGTTGTATTGATCACACAAGATTGACACATGTATACTGTCCCGTGGCCTTCTGGTGTTAATGAACATTTCACGACTTGAATATAAACGTATTTTGCTATGCAAGATTTTTTAGTAAACTATTTCTGTCTGTCTATTAACGAAATAAAACAAAGGATACGCCGGAAGGATGTGTTAACATTCATATGTAAATTAGAACTACTTCGTGAACCCGATTAGAAAAGTAAAATGTTCCCAGGTTACATCAGTGCAAAGCAATAACGTTATTAAAAAAATATGAAAACATATTCAAAATATGAATGTGATTGATACAAGGAGTGAGTATGACATCTATGAGCGTAAGTATGTCATCAGCTTCATAAATACTAGGGAGTACTATATCCAGTTACATAATAAGGTCGATATGAAAGTCTCTCGTCATCATCTCTAATCTCTCTCTCTCTCTCTCTCTCTCTCTCTCTCTCTCTCTCTCTCTCTCTCTCTCTCTCTCT
>JAUTBQ010182795.1:0-10864 GCA_032361185.1 Lepetodrilus ovalis | reverse complement strand
GTTTCCTCCTGCCCTAAACTGACAAGTCGTGATGTTAGTGAAAGATTCTAGAAAGCGACTATAAACCCCATTATAAAGAAAAAAATATAATAATTTAAATATTTAATTATTTAATGAGTAATGATCTCACTGGTAAATGAACTCTATGTGTATTGTATCACACGGTACCAAATAAAGCATTGGTTCACAAATATCAATAGCTCCTGTAGCCAAAGTTGTTAAATAGTAATATTTCTGCGGTTAGTAGTTTTGAAGTGCAGTCATCATTGTTTGTTCATCAGTTATTGCCCAGTCCTTACAGGTTAACTGCAATACTCGGTGCTACGGGTGTTTTATACTTATTCCTGCCATAGACTGACAAGCTTTGTATAAGCAAAACAATCTTGAAAGTAGCGCATACAAACAAACCATTTCAAACTCCCTAAATTTGAATGTTCGTGATTTGTTTTCTGTTTGTAACTATGATACGGGTAAAACAATCTTGAAAGTGGATCTTAAAACTTGCTATATTTCTGTCATGTCTCGTTTGTGTTTTCAGCTTGTGACAATGATATGAGTAATACAATCTTGAAAATGCCTCGTTAGAAAGACAACATTTTAAATAAAAATGTCTCGTTTGTTTTCAGTTCGCCGCGTTCCTCCCCACTTCTCTATCCCTCCGGAGGACATGAAGGTAATGCCCGGGTCGGACGTCAACCTCACCTGCGTGGCCGTGGGATCCCCGATGCCGTTTGTAAAATGGCGGGAAGGCGCCCGCGAGCTGACGGACGAGGACGACCTGCCGATTGGTCGGAACATCCTGCAACTCAAAGATGTCCGCCAGTCGAAGAACTACACGTGCATCGCGTCCTCGGATCTGGGAAACATCGAGGCCATGGCCCAGGTCATTGTGGAAGGTAAGCACCAGATTTACCTCTCCGTGGTGTAGCTTGTTGTGAATGCCACAGGTATTGTCGTCAAATTGTGAAATACTGACATTATAAATGGTATATTATTAGAAATATATATTTTTTTTAAATAATAATAAATATGGAATATTATTAGAATTTTTTATTTTTTTTTAGAAAAAGAAAAAAAAAGAGACATGCTTTGTTGTTCATTTTGCATGATATATTTATATGTTGTGAAGTTTAGAGTAATTTGGTTGTAAAAGATATTTAATTCGCATTAGGAAAACATGTTATCAAATAAATAGCATTTTGATGCAGATAAATAAATTATGATTTTTATGCAGTCATGTCAAACCACCAAACATGATTTACTGTGTGTTCCTGAAAGAAAGAAAAAAATAAGGTTTCCGACTAAATATCATTTTGATGCAGTTATTTCACAACACCAAACATGATTTATGAAGTGTTGAGAATAACAATGGCCTTGTACACAATGACAACTATGTATCTACACTATTGAATCACTTGCTGTGTAGATGTAGTCCACAATGGAGCCAGGGCATTCATCCTCACACTAACCATTGTTTCTACCCTGACTGAGTCACCACGTTACACTCGTGTTATTGAAGCTACATAATATCTTATCCATCAAAATTCATTATTTTCATTCTTTAAAAAGTCCATCTTCACTACATTGAAAATTGGCCAAAAATGCAAGCGTTTTATTTTCAAAATTTACGGAGATCGTTTGTGCGACTAGCTCTCAAAGGCACTGGAGTAAAACAGCCTTGTAGCTCTTTCATAAGCCTTCAATGCTATTTTTGTTTGATAATACTCGAAGAGCAAAATGTGTCACTTTACAAGTAGAGCTGACACACTGTCAAGTTCGCAAATCAATACCCGTCCGTCGTGCATTACGTCGCAGAAAAGGTGAAATGTAATTTTCTGCCGTGCAGTAAATTCCTGTCACGACCAGCAGCTAGGTGAGGATGGACTGCTTGAACTGTGAAAAAAAAAGGAATGTATTGTGAAGATGCTAATGATTAATTATGTATCACTGTGAAATCCCAAATGCGGACAATAGATATCATAAATACTACATGATACAGAGTTATGTCAGCAATCCACATTCCCCGCATTACCAGTTATTGATCCCCTCATCTAGGCTTGAGCAGATGCATGAATGCAACCCAGTTGTTTATAAACATCCATATTTTGTTTCTTCCTCATGTGTTGCATTTACAGTACTAGTCTGCCCTTAGTTGTGGATCTAATGGTCATTTGTTTGGACTCATTCTCTTAAACCCCTCTCCTTTTCTCCAGCTTATCATTTATGTTGCCAATCTGTGTATATTGAGTTGGGCAGCATGTTTCCTTGGTAACCACGTAAGTAGGCGGAGCCATGCCATGCTCTATGACTGACAGGTCACATGGCCAATGAGCAAGCACTAGGAACATTGTAGATACTATATGCTTATCACCAGCTCTGAGTGAAACTCTAGCCTTCTTCAGATGCTGATGGGTTCCCCCAGTTCCGTGGTACACCACAGTCAATGTATTTATAGCACCATCACTGGTACAAGCCTTTCCCTGTTGAATGTCAGCCTCTCTCTCACTCTGTCTATGACTGGTGAACAGGACAGTTCTCTGTGAGGAACTCACCTAGGTTTCCTCTGAATGAGCATCGTTTGGCACTGACACACACTACTCAGAATGACCACTGTTTATGTGTACGGCTTGGCATGGATTACTCACGGTTGAAGCCCATAGTAGACCCCGGAGCTTGAAGGGCTGGGATAGCAGCACTACCTTAAAAAAAAAGACCAACCGACAACTCGGGACAAATCTCGCAGTGGTTCTGTGGACACTGAACTGTCTGCTGATTCTATGAACCATACACCAAACTTTGGATTAAGAAATCTGTGTCTGCCCGGATATTTTACCTCCTAATTTGATTTCACTCTTTTTTTCTGTGCTCGTTTTTTTTTCCATACCGGAACAACAACACGCTGTACAGGATATATTTACTCACATCTTTCTCGTCCCGGCTGTGTGTTTTTTCCTCGGGCAGGTACCAGCTTGTGTTGAGCAATATTCTCAGTTAAGAGTATTGGTGCGCTGCCAGCACTGCTTCCCTTGCTTGTGTTTCACGACTCACGCCTTCTCCGATGTTCGAAAACGTTGGATTCCTTTTGAAAATAATTCTCACTTCGGAATCATCTCTGATCTGCACACCTCACAGTTGACACTCCCCTCGACGCCTTCTCTGTCCATTCTTTCCGCTGTCCGTCCGTCCATCCACTGCACTGTTTCACAATGCTCTAAGACAGGGTGTGAGTTCAAGTCCAAAGAAAAAAAATGGAGCTCAAACGTCGTGACGGCGTAAACTTTGTGCGCGAATTATTGCCGAGGATTTTAGTATGCTTCGTTTTCCTGCTTCCCCTTGACACATCTATGACCTTTGCTACAGCCCTCCCGACCCCGCCATCAGGACTCAAGGTGTCCGATGTCACTGCGACGTCGCTAAAATTGTCGTGGGAGCCGTCGTCCTCAGGCAGCGATCTGTCCTATATCGTGCAGTACAAACCCGTGTACGAACCTGGAGCCGTGTATAAGGAGAAAACCGATATTAGGAAAACCGTTTATAGGATCGGACGCCTGAACGCCTATACAGCGTATGAATTCCGAGTGATCGCGATGAAAAACGTAGGCCGGGGCCGGCCCAGCAAACCTGTCCAGGTGACAACAGGAGAAATGGGTTAGTTTTGTCCCCTTCTCATTTTTTTTTTGTGCTGGCCGCTTTTTCGTTTGACAATTTTTGCCAATTTTTAGTTGAATTTTTTTTTACGATGATTTTAGTTGTGAGCGTCTTCTTCCATGCATGTGACTGTCCACCTGCACCCTGTGTAGCATTTTGTTGTGGTTATCTCCCCCTTGTTGCTTGTTCTCACTTGAGTGCACAGCACTTCGTTGATTGTACAGTCCATGTTGGAATCTCGTTCTGCGAACAAGATTTCATTACCGGTCGTGTTATGTCTGTTTGTCTGTCTGTCTGTCTGTTTGAAGATCTCACCAGTTGCATAGTTTTGTCGTTGATTTTTTGATCGATTTATTTCAAGCATCAAAAACTTTGTGCACATGTGCGTGAAATATGTCTGTGAAGTTACGTCTACAATCACCATGTTGAATATGTTATGTATATAAAATGTCTAATTTTGATGTATTATATTTTCGATAGCAATGATAATTTTCAAATGGAAATATGTATTACATGAACTTTGTCCAAGTTTATTACTACTAATATTACATTTTCATTTCATAAATGATAAATTTACAGCATGATTTATTTACAAGAGATTAATTGCTTTTGGACATGATCTAGATGTCGAAATGTCTGTGCAATCCCTGTAAGCCCTTTCGTCCCTCGGAAAAGGTGACCCATATGGGACATTGATCATGTTGGAGAAATTGCCTCAATTCTGTCAAATTAGTGTCCGCAGAACAGACAGGAAGGGATATATGATTGTGAAATCTTATCCTTAGGCTCAATGGCTTCTTTGACAATATTCCCAGAAATATGTGCCCTTAGAATATTTACTGAGAGAACTACAAGACATTGCTACAATTTGCTTTTGCCCCTAAAGAATCTTGTATGTTCCACTACTGGATGACAATGTAATATTTAATAATGTCATAAGGAATGCAGATGAAATTAGCTTCTTACTTGTTTGCTATGATCTCAACGATATGGCACGTTATTTGATCGTCACACATTTGCTAGGTTTGATCATCACATATTTGCTATTTGCGTACAAGTTCTATGATATATAGTATACAGGGGAATAACCTTGAACAACCAACAAAGTCATCTTAAGGTCAGCTGATGGATAGTTTGTTATGTAATTATTATATCAAAATATTAATTTAATTACAGACATATTCCATTTAACGCACTGCTTGTATAATATATTTTCTATTCAATACATTGAATGTCCTGTAAAGCTCTACCTTGGGCAATGAATGTCATATGTTATACTCCAGTCGTATGTCAGATTTTGCCATTATTAACATTGCAATGTTTCCGTAATGGTTATATTCTTAATAGTCAATTAAGAAAATTGCTGCCCAAAGTATCTCTTGTCTCGTTTGGCCGTATTAGTGTTGGTGTGCAGATATCTCGGTGATTAAATGTTACTTAGCAGGCCATGTCATTTTCTGTTCCGCGGCATATGACACCAGTCCATTAGTGGAAGCTCTGTACACTGATAGTCCTTAATCCCGTTTTTGTTTCGTATTGATCACAAGCGGAGAGAGATTACCTTGTTTATAACACTATAGGAAGGGCTGTACCTGGCCTGTGTGGGGCCTGGGCAATTGGGTCCACTGTTGCCAGTGAATTGGATCCACAGAGATACCCAGAAGATCCATGCATCATGTCATCCCCCAGAGGCCGCAGTGAAACCTGGGTGTTTGGATGCAGGTCCAGAAGCGTTTGGTTGCCAGTGGTTGTGGAACATTTACTTTATACAGTAGGATCATATATGTCCCTGTGGAATAGGTATCGATGGATCCGGAACAGATGAGAGCATTGGGGGTTTTGATGTATACCTGGAACAGGTTAATGGTTGACAGTAATTACCTAATGAAATGATGTAATAAGGGAAGCTTCTTGAATCATGATAATGGTGTGGGTTTTTTTTTTTTAAAAATAGGATCATTGTAATGGTGGTTGATCTGATTAGAATCTTCATTTGCTCATTTGCTCATCTGATAGAAATATGTCATTGATGCAGTTGTTTCTGTGGTCTCAGTTCTTTTGGTGACCCGACAAGATCTTGTCCTTACAGTGCACATTTTTTTTTAAGGATCATTCTAATGGTGGATGAACTGATTAAGATCTTTTATGTTCATTTGGTCCTTTGATTATGAGACAATTAGTTTTGCATGGGTTTATGTGGTCTTCTGAGTTCTTTTGGTGACCGGCAAGACCATTTTAGTGGCACACAATCTGATTAGGTCTTCCTTGACCATTTTGTCCTCTGATCAAAACATGTCCTAGGCTGCGCTGTTTTGGTGCTTTGTCTTGTCATTAGGACCATCTCTAGATAGGTACTGACCATCAAAGTCTTGTCTGGGATTCTGGTGTCCAGTGAGGTATTGACCATCAAAGACTGGTCTGGGATTCTGGTGTGCTGTCAGGTATTGACCATCAAAGACTGGCCAGAGTTTGCTGACCAGCAAGGGGTCTATGGCCTGAAGGCTGGTAGAGAGATAGGAGCTGATAATGGCCAGCTGATTTATGTGAAAGCTGGGGGTTGTTTTCGATAACCTGGAAACACTATTTATTTTGAACTCGTTTGCTGGAGGAAATAGGATTAGGAGTATGTAAAATGAGGCTTGTCTAAGTCTGTATCAAGTTTGATGAGTATATACTTCATGATATAGTAATCCTTGTTGTGACTGCCTCAGGTGTGTAACTTTGTCTGACATCAATGTCTGCAGAAGTTGTACATCCAACTACAGTCAAGGTAGGATGCCATGTACACATTTTTGTAGTGCAGTGATCATTTTTGTTTTGGCAGTTCCAGCCAATTCCTGCAGGTTTACTGCAATAGTAATGCACTGGTGTTGCAGCTTTCCTCCTGCCACCAACTGACAAAACTGTAAAATGATGAAAAGAATCTTGAAAATAATCTCTAAGCCCCAAAACAAAGTGAACAGGGAAAGAAAGGACATCTACCAAAGATGCAATCTTGTTCCCCAATCTAAAACCTCAACTGCAGCCTTGTATCTTGGGTTCAAATGTCGTGACCTATGACCTTCAGACCATTCCTTGATGTCCCCTCAAGTGACCAGTGACCGGTGGTTTATGTGTAGGCACTGCACGGACCATCGCTAGTCATAACACTGACCATGTCTCCTGGCCCCTCGTGATCCCCGCCAGCCTCCAGGGGGCGCCAGTAATGACCCTGACCCCCAGGGAACTGTCTTCAGTCTTCACGTTGTCAGGCTCCCCATAAATATCATTTATCTAGATGCCTTTCACTTTGGACAAATTTTCCTTGTCATTACAGCTGATTTAGTTGTCATTGTGATGTTTATCAGTCCTGTGAAATATTAATGGTGGGCCGGGACCATATTGACTTTCAGTTAAATCGTGACGTTGACACTTGTTTCTTGGAAATAATGACTGTGAATGTCTTCCAAATGTGTGCTTGGCATTTGTAAACATAGCTTTCAATGTAGAAATTTGGTCACTAGAGGATGGCTGTACGGAATACCATTGGAATTTATTTTGCAACATATTTGTATTTACTAATGGCCGAGATATGTGTACTTTATGTGATTTTTCTTGAGGTTTTGTATATTGGTCATGAATATTTCATCGCAACTAACGATTCCGTCGTGTTGAGTATTAAGTTAACGATTGTTTTTCTTGGTTGTTTGAGTACGGAATGTCTCAATGCGTGGTCTATATTAATGCACCGATCAGGTTTACTCAACAATCGGCCAGAGGAAGATCAATTTGGTTCTTGTAATTGTCGCAATCGATTGTCATCCGTGTCGATACAACCAACTGTACCGTTGCTCAATTGATTGGTAAATATGACACTGGTGTGATGATTCAGGTGTAAAGATTGTGTCCACAGCAAGGGTTTGCTGTCTTAATTAGATGGGCTGTCTTTTGCTTTTGAATGACAGTTTGTGCCATGATAGCATGAACGTGATAGGTGAAAAATTCCCGCTGAAGTGTGAAGCAACAAACCACTCAATTATTTACGATAATATGTTTTACAGTAAAAATTATAAACAATCACAGATCGGAGGACTTCATGCCTCCAGGAAGAGTCAGTTCTTTTGATGGCTGATGTTTTATTAAAATTCATTCAAATTTCATTGATTTGTATATTTGATGCATTCTTATTCAGGTATGGTGGTGTTAAGTGCATGTTGTGAATTGTTAACAACGCAGGAATTGTCAGCCGTTACTGGAGCAGTGACACTAAGTGCAGACTTAATTGGGCAATTAAGCGCTGATCTGTTATTTAGGAAGTCCATTGGCTGGGTGGTGATATGGAAGGGTTGTGGTAAGGATAACCTGGGAGGGGAAGTAACCTCGTAATGAGCCCGCAGATAACCCTGTGAGAGCATCACGCTGCTTCTGCCAGCTTACTGCTAGCTTACCGTTAATCTCGGTGCATGATGTCCTAATGAAATAATTATGTGTATTTTTCAATTAAAACACTCATGTAAGAAATAAAATGCGATTAAAATGGTATTCTCATTGTGGTTGTGATATTAAGACACTAGTATATAACCAGCTAGGAATGTTATATTTTTTTTAGGTATTTCATTAATTTATTTCTCCAAATATTAATACATTCCAAATACATGTAATCTTTTTAATATAGCAGTAATCGTTTTAATATAGCCACAATTATATGCACCATCTAATGATCATCCATCGACCAGTAATTATTCTGCCAGCTCAATGTGTGACCCACCAGATTTACGTTTTCAAGACCAATATGCAAGTTTTCCTTGTCACTTTTATGGACTCCTTTCATTGCTCGTACCTTGGAAGTCTGAGGTCCAGCTCTTCAGGCCAGCCATGTTTTCCCTGTAAGTAATTGGATCCATTGATTATGGTGTGTTGGATCTGCAATTAGTGCTTGATGAACAGACCACCCAGCATTGACCCAGGTCAGAGGAGAAAGTGATCTAGGGACGCTGGACTAACAGACCAGTTTGTGTATTTTAGTATTGGCCATTGGAAACTATTGGAATATATTAGTATTTCTGTGGCAGAGATCATTGTGGTAGAGATATTATATTCTGTGGCTGGTTCGGAGGTTCTGTAAAGATTTGAGTATCCATTGAAATATTGTCTACAAATCATTTCTTGGACTTTTCAGGTTTTTTTTATATTCATAATGCATGAAATGAAAAGTTTAGTTCAAAAGTATTTCCCCTGAAGCATTGCAGTTCATATATTGTGGAAATGGAAGAACCCCAAATAGATTACTCTCGTTTTACCCATGAAACAAAGTCATCACTTTGTAGTACTACCTTGTAATTCTGACAGTCTGGTTATCGTTGACCTCAAGGTAATGATGAGCTGGGATATAAGCTACAACTGCAAGACATCAAGGAAAGATGCAGCACATCTGGGGTAGCATGTACTCCCAATGTTCTCATGTATAATTAAAGCCTATCCTGGTGACTCTAATCCTATCAAGTGTCATATTGGTGTTAAGCAAGGTTGTGCATTCAGTCACACGCTCTTCAATCTTTATGTAAATATCAGCAGGGATCATAGAGGCTGATAGATTTCATCATCTGTTGTTTGAGGACGGTTTGGTGCTATTGGCTAATTCAAGGAAGGGATTGAAATGTGATGTCATTGATTGGTTATTGCAACACACTACATCAGTGATCGCACAGCACTGCACACTACATGACACTATACAAACCAATGGTTTTCTTCTGGATCCTATTAGCTTCTGATGTTTCACATGTATTCATGGAGGAAAGCATCATTGTGCTGTTATCAATCTTGTAGTTCATTCGTGCCAATCCTGTCTCAAGACCTTACTTTAGTGCCCAGTTGTTGCAGGCTTGTGCCCTAATCATATGCACCTCATTACAAGCAAGATCATGAACCCAATGGAAGGCTGTGATAAACCCCAACACACTCCATCCATATAATATGAATATTACAATACCCGGTACTCTGTTTGTCCTTCTCTCTATTTTTCTCTCTCTCTCTTTCTCTTTCTCTCTCTTTCTCTCTCTCTCTCTCTCTCTCTCTCTCTCTCTCTCTCTCTCTCTCTCTCTCTCTCTCTGTGTGCTCGCGTGCATGTGTGTATCATTGTGCGAGAGTGAGTGAGAGAGGGAGTGTGTGTGTGTGTGTGTGTGTGTGTGTGTGTGTGTGTGAGTGCGTGCGTGTGAGTGAGTGAGTGATTATGGAGTTTAACGTCGCTGCTGGAATCTTTCACCCATTTGCGACGATTAAACATTTAATTAATTATGTCCATAATATGGGATTAAACATGAATAGGCATGAAAAACATGCCAAAACAATGTAGTTAAAATTAGGTAGATGTATGGTTAAATAATGTATGTGATACAATATGAAGTTCCACAAAAAAACTTCCACAAATAACTAAGATAATATTTGATGACCAGGGACCTGAGTATTCATTATGTATAATAATATACAGCAAATAAAATAGAGGTGAAAAGGTAACATTGGTAAACGTTCAGATACTATGATGAGTGGAACCACTAAGCAATAGCAGAAGTATTCAGAATTCACCATCATAAAGGGCACAAATATTAGTATAATGCCTAATTTATATGTGCATTTCACTTATCCAATTTATTTAAAACATTATGCAGGTTGTTTAACTGGAGACCTGCGGGGACCCCACCTTGGGGACACGCTAACAGCTAGGTAGTTGGGAATTATCGAGATCCATCTCTTCGAGAGATGAATACCGATTATGTGATTTTATCGGATCATCCTCACCTTTGTGAGGACGATCCGATTTGAACTTTGCAGGATTTTTGGGTTTAGCCTTTGGGCGCTGCGAAGGTGAAGAAGACGAAGACGGTTGTGAAGGAGAGGTAGAATATTGACTTGGTGTAGACAATTGTTTTGAAGTTTTAGTTGAGGATTTGAGAATGGGCAAACATATGATTGACTGTGATGTCCTCGTCACAACCAACACACCGAAGCCTATCACCGCCCTTTAGAATAATTATATGAATGGGTATAAAAGTATGCCCATTAAGACATCGTCGCAAGATTTTTTGGTCCTGACAATATATACCAGACAAAGGAGTTGAACCAATTAAATGTTGAAAGTGATGCCGTTTATTTGTTGTATGTCCGTATGTGTGTGAGAGAGAGAGAGAGAGAGAGAGAGAGAGAGAGAGAGAGAGAGAGAGAGAGAGAGAGAGAGAGAGAG
>JAUTBQ010182784.1:0-10865 GCA_032361185.1 Lepetodrilus ovalis | reverse complement strand
CTCTCTCGCTCTCTCTCTCTCTCTCTCTCTCTCTCTCTCTCTCTCTCTCTCTCTCTCTCTCTCTCTCTCTCTCTCTGTGTTTCCCTCCCCCACTCTCTCTCTCTATTTCACTATTGTTTCGTTGTCGTATTTCTTTCGTTCCTGTCCATTTATTTATCTCCATCTATCTCTGTCTGCTCGTCCTCATTCATTCTTTCTCCCCCTATCGTAAACTCTATTATCTTCACCTCCCCTCCCCTCTCTCCCTCTCTCTCTCTCTCTCTGTCTCTCTCTCTCGCACACACACACACACATACACATACACACACACACACACACACACACACACACACACACACACACACATACACACACTCTCACCCACTCACTCTCCCTCCTATACGCTCTGGTATCTATTCTATCTCTTATCCATCGACATTGCACCGAACCTACTCTCTATCTCTCACCTGGTTGATACTATGCATTATTTTATATAAACAATATGCATCTGTTACACTGAATGCCGTACCGTGACATTATGCCAGGCTGTTATCAGGTACTACTGATATATAGATAGATAGGTATCTAGATATCTATAACTGCATTCTTTATTTGTATGCATCATGATGGCATCGCGATGTATGGCCTACACATACTACCAGTATCCTACCACTGTCTTGGTCAGTCAATATACAACGGGTTTCATAGTCCTATCATTATTAGTAGTATTATTATTAGGTAGTATTAGTAGTAGTAGTAGTAGTAGTAGTAGTAGTAGTAGTAGTAGTAGTAGTAATAGTAGTAGTAGTGGTAGTAGAAGTATTGTAGTAATAGCAGCAGCAACAGTCGTAGTAGTAATAGTAGGCTACTAGTGGTAATAGTAGTAGTAGTAATAGCAGTAGTAGTATTAGTATCAGCAGCAACAATAGTAGTAGTAATAGTAGGATACTACTAGTAGTAGTAGTAGCAGAAGCAGCAACAGTCGTCGTAGTAGTAATAGTAGGATACTAATGGTGGTAGTAGTAGTAATAGTAGTAGTAGTAGTACATGTCTTAGTATCATTATTTTCTCATCAGTCTCCTGTTTCTCCTGTTTCTTTTTCTTATATGTTTTCGACTATTCTCGTAGTAAATGGGCGATACATCCTCTTAGAGACGATCAGCTACGATTATTTAGTTCTTCTAGTTCTATTTCTACTTGAAAGGACCCGGATATAGAAAGCTAGCATAGTGCAAGTATTACAGTTTCGACCCCTTATCATATTGAACACACCGAATGAACCGGTCATTTTGCCTAGCTCTAGGTGGTGTCTTTGCCTGAGAAAAGAATCTTGTCTGTGCTTCTCGTTCATCTTCCTAGCTCTACGTTCTCCGTGATGCCAGAACATGTCTTGTCGCTGTCCAAACAACTCGTATTTCCCCAACAACATTTGACGAAGAACAAAAACAAAGGGTCTCTGAATGACTTATAAATACAGAAAACATCCACACAGTAGTTGTATAACAGATGGAGAGTAAATAGCAGTCGTGTGGAAAGTTGTATCAGGCAAGGTGGCTTATTATGTCTGAATATGTGACGGATAAAAACAAAACAAAGGATCTGGTCAGACCATAGGCTATTTATTTATTGCCAGTAAAATAACATTGTGGGAAAACTTGGCCGTTATAACTACATTAGTGTCTAGGGCCATATGTCAGCTCACTGGGTATCTATTTTGTGGATTCGATTTCGGGAGGTGACCAGTGAAAATGAACCTCTACCAGCGTGTGGCTAAAATAATGGACCCCAGGACCACTTTAGTCATCTTCATAAAGTTTGTGTCGTTTACTAACATACAGCGATGACGGATCTGAAAATGTTATGACCTTTACTTAAACATTGGCATGAGAAATGTTCACTTAGCTACGTGCGATTGTATGTTTTATCCAGCTTATAAATGCAGGCCCATGTAGGTTATAGGTCTACATACCACGCTTTGATTGCTCATCAACGTTTTTACCTACAATGCATCCACGTGCCGCAAAGCTTCGCCGTGAGTCGAGGCAATCTTCCCTTTTTGAATAAATAAGAGATTGGTTTTTTTTACAATAATTATGTCTTTCTGATAAACTTGGCGTGTGTAAAGTAGTACGGTATATATAAAAGAGAAGTTTTGAACAAATAAATACGATTTTTCCTATAGTAAACAAAGGCTATATCCGTTTGATTATATTCAAGTCTACGTATTTATAGCCTGCCTTTTGCCTTCTATAGTTCAGTTCATAAGAGTGTATATTATCGTCGCTCCTTTATTCGTGAAACAGTGTATATAAAGTTACATTTAAGCAGTCGACTCCAATCTCAATATTTGACAGCATCGTGCTGATGTCCATATAATACGACATATTTGCAATACTTCCAAGCGCGGAGCGTTCCCCAACAGAAGCGGAGATAAAACTGGCGCAGCGCTGGAGTTGCGCGGCGGGGGAGCACCATGTTTACTCTTGTGTGAAAGAAACTCTTTCATTGCCGTATCATACCACGGATAAACTTCACGACCACGCCTGACTGATTTTATTATGTCGACAGCTGACTAAAGGTTGTGATTTATTTGACCCCTATGCAGACGAGCAAACTTGACGACAGCGGTTTTTCAAATTAGGATTTGCTGGTGTTTGACAACAAATGGTTTTGCGTAATTTGGGGATCATGTGCAATCCCCAGCAGACTTTAGACTTTGTTCAGCTTGAACTGAAATTCTATGTAATATACGTTATCCAGAAGTAGGTTCTATTTGGTTGTCAGTTTTTGCTCGCTGTCTAAATGTACAATTACATTTTAATGTTTGATTGATTTAAACAAATTTGATGGTATCTTCGCTTAGACTGGCATGTGTTCGATATACACTGGACATACCATTACACAGATTCGAAACATAACAGCATAAAAGTGTGTGGCATCATTTCCGTTGTGGAATTTAATTACATTGATAACAATGATATCTTCATAACCGGAATGGAAATATAGCTTTAACAAAATTGGAATATAATCTTTCCAGATGAGTGGCTTCGACTCCAATTACGGTGAACACAGACTGATGCATCATTTGAAGTACTGCTTTCTACTCGGTCTGATGTCGAGTATGAAAGTTGTCAATGCGTGTATGCGTATGAGTGTGCGCTTGCTGGTGCTCTTGTGTGTGATGTACATGTGTGTTAACGACTATGTCATTATATCTAAACAGTATATTCTGTTTGACGGTAAGTGGAATTGAATGACTGACTGATGCTGAAGCCGGCCGATATTGAATTCCATTAATTGTTCTCTTGGGGTGGACTGTAATTAATCAGACAGACACAGACACAAAACATCGCTCGTTAGATACGTATACTTGTTCGTACCATTGGTAGTGTCTGTATCTCATTACACTACTTTACCGTATCCCATCTGAGTGTTCGAGGTAGTTAACGAGATTGTTCTCGGCCAAGACCTTCCCGGTAGCCACGCCATGGGAGACCACTCAGAGGAAAACCTAGTGTGGCAAACATATCGCCCCAGCACGCTTTATTATAAATGGCTAGCTAAATGCTGAAAGTGGACCTCTCATCATTGCAAAAGATCACACTAATGTAGCAAATCCCAATTCTCTGAAGTATTAGGAAAGCCGCGTGAAAGCACAGCTCATCATTTCCGAATGATTCCGGGTATTTATTTTCCAGTTTACGACCCAAGGCGAACTACTTTTCAAAATATTTTATTTTCCCCTGCGGTGCTCTCTACACGCCAGGTTGATTTATTTTACGAATTTTCGGCATGAATCGTATACTTATCATCCAAGGCCCTGATTGGGCGTCACGTATCAAATGACCCAATAGCGCATGATCTGGAATTCATTCCGTGACTGCAAATGCGGAAGAACATGAAAGGTAGTTCCGGTTCAATAAGGGAGATATGTTTTTCAATCAGTGGTACCACCCGTGAGCGATGACTGTTTGTCCACGGCTTCCCAATAAGCCTCCGCGATATTATTATGACATCTCGGCGGAATTTGATGAATATGCCCTCGTATGAAGACGAGGCATGATGAAGGATGGAGAAAAAAACTGGCACTTTTTCAACCTGACTAAACAAAGTGTATTGCTTAGTTATTCTCGGAAGTAGAAGAAAATATGCCCCATCTTTTTGACGAGTTATTTTCGTTAAACAAAGCATAACATTACCTTTATCATTCTAAGCGTTTCATAATACGTCGACGGTAGGTTAGGCTTTTTACGACTCGTGAGATTGAGAAAACATTCATTGCAATGTACCGCAATGACCAAATAAGTAGAACTGTTCTTTTGCCATTGATAAGTTTCTATAAGAACTCACCATGAACGACAATTATCAGTATGGGCAATTAAGAACAATTCTTACGTTCATCTACGACATTACGTATCAAAAGGGTTTGTAAGTGTCGGTATGTAACTATATATTAGGTGAAATATATATCTACCTGTATGTGTTATTCTATATTAGTTGATCCGTGAACAGAAGCAAGAAAAGTCAAAGTGTATTTTTTCTGCAATCCGTCTGTTCCTAATCTCCAGACCTCAAACAACATTCACGTCATATTTTATAACGATTGGGGGTCATCATTGCTTTTATTGCTGGCCCCCAATCAGCATACGGTTGCCATTATGAGACTTATCCCACCCCCATCTGTTTAGACACCTGGAGCATTTCGTTGGCATAAACAGCAAATAATTATCTTCATGTATCAACTCAACACCTGGTAAACTGTATTTACCTCTGGGGCTGTATGTTTCATCTGACGTGGTGTTTACCAAATTGTTTCTGCACTTTCGGTTCCTTTCAGAGTTTTGGGAGCTGCTTGTTGACTGTAGTAGCCATGCAGTCACCTTAATGCGCACAAATGAGTTTCACTGGCATATTGGTGTACTTCCGCCAGTGCACTAACTGATCTGAACTCGCCCTGCAGACGGCGCTGCGAGAGGTCACTCGGGGTCAACTTATATACCAGAACAATCAAGTTTTATAACAACAATATATGCCCTTTGTGTGTTTGCTTACCTTTTCTAATGTGCATTGGTGCAACTATCGACGAACAGACATCTCTTTTGAAAGAAAGAATACTAAGTTATAACGTGGAAAACGTTCACGTACTAATATTGATCTGTAGAATGATTGTGCTAATAAATTATGCAATTCATTTAAAAAGTGAATATAGGTAGTGTTTATTGAAGGTAAAATTAGACAATATTCTAGAACTATGCAGCTTTAATACTGTATGCGGCCACTTCCGTGAAATATTCCACGCATGTTCGCATACGTCATGGTTGTAAAACTGTGAGTTGTTACCACCAAACCCGGAGAGATCGCAAAGCGACATTTTGTGAGAGAAGCGCAATCGCGCATGTCAATTAGAGCACTTCCGGCTTTTGAAGAAGTGTGCAATGAATATTTCAAGAGGGAACGTGTAGATAGTAGAAAGCGCGTCAATCAACGGGCAGTTGCTTGG
Source organism: Lepetodrilus ovalis (assembly GCA_032361185.1). NCBI lineage: Eukaryota > Metazoa > Mollusca > Gastropoda > Lepetellida > Lepetodrilidae > Lepetodrilus > Lepetodrilus ovalis. Next base: position 5,386 of record JAUTBQ010182784.1, on the reverse strand, counting down.
AATAATGTCTCCCGCGAGATCCATTCAACTATGACTTGCATAGTATTTCTGTCGACATCAAAGATTATGCTTTTACGCTCAGAAGACGACGAACACTCTGCGGGGAAAATGTGATAATCGCATATCACCTTAGAACATTTTTCCTTTGTAGCAACAGTGATATAAACGATGCCCAATCGCTTATAGAACAAAGGCGCCGGTTAGCGAGTGGGTTTCCATCGTAATAGTGTAAAAAGTAATATACACGCGATGTCATCTCGCTCATAGACGAAGGCGCCAGTTAGCGAATGGGTTCCCTTCTACAGTGTAAAAAGCTGTAATGACAGACGATGTGCTCTCGCTCATAGAATAGGGCGCCAGTTCACTGGTGGGTTTCAGTCTATAGTGTGAAATGTAATACAGTAGCATTGTTTTTCAAAGGTTATACTTAAATCATAAGGTGACATACCTTTAACAGAATAAGGTTAGGCCAACCTGACCTTGTTGATCGAGTAATTAGCATTATAAAATAATCCGGTGGTGTTGGCGATAGCTTCCTCTGAAAACAGCCTTGAGAGGAAAGTGTGGCTTTTATTTGTCCGGCACTGATTTCAATCAGTTTTAATTTCATGCAGTTTCATGCACGGGATATAATCATCCACACACGCAATTTCGACCAGGAGTACAATATCCGCATGTTATGTTGCCATTCAATAAATATGGATATGAAGTATTACTACTTCATAAACTACTGTGGTGACATTGACCATGATATTTGTTAGTATTGACCAAATATTGATATTAGAGCTGTTTCAAAATCACCAATAAACCTTGACTGATACAATCATTATGACACAAACTTCCTCTGGGTTGCATTTGAATTGTATTTACTAGGCATTGCTTAATATGTCCATTAAGCGACTGAGATTGTGGTCAAAACATCTCTTTACAACCCGTTTCGATTTGAGCAGTATAGTACGAGTGCTTCATTAATTTCCTTTAATTTTAATTTGAGAAAACAGTGGTGTCTTGCATGAACAAGAATGATTTGTTTTGGGTGGTAATAATAGTGTCGTTTCTCGAAGATCTCGTATCCACTACGTACACACTCTCGTAGCTATCTCTTATACATGGCACGAGCGTACTTATGAGAGATCGTTGTGGTCTCGTATTGGATCTGAGAGCTTTGAGAAATGATATTCTGTGTGTTATATTCTAGAGAGTTTCTGTTAGAGTGTTCGTTATAGTTTGCGTTCTGTGTGGGGAGTGTCTTGTTGACACTAACGTGTGTCCTGTCTGTTACAGTGCTATGTGGAGTGGCGGGAGAGTGTCCCTCGGACGTGCAGTCCCAGGCGTACGGCTGCTACACGGCGTATAGCATCCAGTTCCAGAACATGCAGCATTCCAAGCGTAAGATGTGCTGCGGCGTCGACGTCGAAACATTACGCCTATTTTGCAGGTTAGTCACGAGACATTCTATAAGTGTCACAGATTATGCGGCACTGAGAAATCGTCTTGTTAGTTATCAGAGGCTGCATGTTATTAGATAACAATATTAGAAGTAGTAATAGTAGCAGTAGTAGAAGTAGTAGTAGTTGTAGTAGTAATAATAGTAGTAGTACATGTAGAAGTAGTAGTAATAGTAATAGATTAATAGTAGTAGAGTAGTAGTAGTAGCAGTAGTAGTAGCAATAGTAGACGTAGTAGTACTAGTAGTAGTAGTAGTAGTAGTAGTAGTAGTAGTAGTAGTAGTAGTAGTAGTAGTAGTAGTAAGAGTGTAGTAGTAATAATAATCATGAATATGAATACTAATAATAATGATAACAATAATGTGCACATTTATATTACCCAAAATTTACGTTCGAAATCGTGCCTGTAACGCTACCTTATTACCTCAGTTAATGGATCAATATGTTCTCATGTTTCCTTCTCAACTTCCTTAGGATAATACAACCCAAGCTGCCTTTCAATACGCTAAGATATATTATGCACATGTTCATGCCACCCTTCCTACCTTGTAAGACCTCCACCGAGTGGAAGCAGACTATGCTTTAGACACCGTTTTCGGACTGCACCAAGAGGTCATTTAATTAGTTACCGGAAGCTACAGGTTAAACTAAACATTAGACACCGCAGACTAGCTCCAAGCTGATCGGTCAGATAGTTAATCAAGGGCTATAGGTTAGACATTATACACCGTACGACATCCACTGACAGCCTATCTAGTACAATAGAAGTTACCAGCGACTGCAGACTAGACTTGAATTGAGTGGCCGTCTAGTTAGTAACTAGTATGCGCATCGCCGAGACTTCATTTCATAAGTGGATAAGAGGGCTTTGTGAAAGGATACCCAGGGTATCCTTTCTTGAAGCTCTCTTATCCACTAAGTGACCATATCGCTCTCGGAAATGCATGAGCGCCATGTATTAGAGATCGCTACGAAAGTGACAGTATACCCAGTACGATACCCAGTATTGTAGCCTACATTGAGAGATTCGCTAGTAAGACATTTGTTGCAGTAAATAGCCTACACACTATAGTTAGTTTTTCAGAAGCGGCACGTCATACGATGTATTCTATTGCACAGTCTACAATGAAATTATGAATGGTTCTCCATAGCTACCATAGGCTGCAAAAAACCCAAAACAAACAATTTAAAAGCTACGACAGAGCTATTATAGTATAAGAGCGTGACTATAAACATTTAGCTGATGGCGACATCAAACAGAATATCAATCTTGACATAGCAAAATGGAAAAAAAAGATACCTGCGATCTTACGATGGAGAATCAATCACGCACCGGAAAACTTGTCATTTAACTTTCATAATTATGTCCTTTCAATATAATTGCGAACGTAGCGTTATATATTTACGATGCTAATGGGTGGCCTACTTCCGTATGTCTAGTATATATACGTGAATCCTTATATGTCTCGCCCTGTTTCTTGTTATTTCAGTCAGTTATCGGACATTGACAAATTAGGCTGTGCTTGCTGAACTTACAGGTACATGACACGCAATTTCACGAAGGTAACGTAGCTGCTACGAAACCGTAAACCTGTTGTCGCTGGTCTCCTTCGCTGCCTCTACTTACGAAGATTTATGGTTTCGTAGTCTTTTAGAGAGCTTCGTGAAAGGGTATACCCAATATTTGGCAAACTACCTCCAACTCCGTGTCGGTATTATTATTTGGACGGACCTTCTATTTTCCAAAGTTCAACTTTATTTTCAAGAATTACCCCCCACAACATTGTACATTTCACATTTCTAACTTTCACTTCAACGTGGACAGGTTTTTAAAAATATCACGTGACCAACAAGATTATGTGACGTAATGCGCAGGGATATTCGTGTTTGAAATTGAACGTAGGAGAATTAAATGTTGTCATAATTACCTTATAAACTGCTTGGCTGTTGAATTGCTAAGCCGGAATGGTGTGATGGACATGTGCATGGTAACCTTGTAGCACCTTGAATGGCAGCTGGGGTTGCCTACTCCCCCAGGGAGTTGAGAAGGAATTACATGAGTGCACCCAGTTTTAATGACCGGGGTAATACTATATAGCGCTTTGAGTATACTTTCGAGCGTGGATTTGACGCAATATAAATATTATCATTGTTATTATTGTTATTGTTATTATTATTATTATTATTATTATTTTATATTATATGTTTGTACATATATTACCTTGGATACAATATTTTAGACCTTATAGGTTATTAACAACCAAATGCATTCCCATAGGAGACAGTGTTGACATATTTAAGCATAGCTAGTGAATCAGTGAGTCAAACACCAGCAAATATACCTTATTGCAAAGTTCACTCTCCCAGTAGAATAAAAATCAAGAAAAACACACAATTTAAATTGCTTGATCTCCGTTGGCAAGAAGTGACGCCATGCCACTGTAGATCTGCACAGAATATGCCAAACAAAATTGAGCTATGCTGTTATTCAAGTGGAATTATTTGAAGGGCTAGATGTTGTCAAATGAAGTGGAATTTTGCCATTTATAACCAATCACTGGCCAGGAAATCACTTATTCTGAACTGCCTTCTGCTATTTGCCTAACTACTGCAATAGTGCTTCATATCCTACATAGTACAGCTATTAAGGTTAAAATTCAATTACAATGGGTATTGCAGTTCCTTATAACGGGTATTCCGTATCAACCTCTCACTCACAATAATGCGGACAAATTATCTGTTGTTGTTTCTAGACTTTATTTCATTATGAAATATAGAAACATCAGCCGACAATAATTTATTTGTATCATTGTGAGTGAAAGCGTGATCCGGAATACCAGTGATGCGGAATATCCGTGATCCGGAACTGCCACACGCACTGAAGTATTCTCCAAAATGTAACCATTTCCTAATGTAACAGTTCATACGTGAACCATAACACAATGATACTGTTGACTATTGCACTTATTGACTTCACTGTGGGACATTCACGTCTCTACATGATTCATTACCCGTCTAGACATCAAGTCGGAGAATTGTCGCTTTAACAAGATTGTAGTTCTCTCCCCTCATTGTATTTCGAATTTAGGTGTCGCTTCAAATCATCTTCGGTGTCGAATGTATAGATTATTCTCAGGGCATTTAGTTCACTGCCTTAATTATCATTCGTAAATATGATTTAAATTGTGACGTTTCCACATTCTCTAGCGTATTAATGGTTGCGGATTTCGTTAATGTGCTTCCAAATGCATTTTCCCTTCAAATGACTCAGAGCGGCTGAAAGCCGTTCATAATTGTTCTAACATTATGTAACATCTCTAAACTAATTATAACAGCATTTCAAAACACGATTCCGTCAACAATTTGTATTTCTCTTCGTTTTTATAAGGATGAAAAGTTCAATTGAGTACGAAGTTGTTGCAAAAACCTGTAGTCCTAAGTATCAAGAGTTCACTTTAACACTTGCATTTTCGCAAGTCTTCCGATGTATAGACAGACACCATTCATGAATTAATCTACTGAGTAAATGTCAATGTCTGTATTGCGTGTTGAGGAGGACTAACCAGTCTAGACGTTTATCATTACTTATAGGACAAATTATGATATAATGAATGTGTCTAAAGTTGAAAATATACTCCGCATTTTATACTCACAGGTTCCAGTCCAAAAGAAAGAAAACGAAGGCTTTTCTTTCAGAAATGATTAATATAAACTAATAACGTTGTAATTGTCGAGTCAGCCGTGTATGATTTCCAGACTATATCGGAATGATATCTTAATGGGATTCATGTACATGGAATCCTCTTTGGATATTATGTTTGCGAATCTTTGGATTATTTTTCAACTGGAGAAAATAAAGAATCTCTCTCTCTCTCTCTCTCTCTCTCTCTCTCTCTCTCTCTCTCTCTCTCTCTCTCTCTCTCTCGCTCTCTCTCTCT
>JAUTBQ010182773.1:0-10865 GCA_032361185.1 Lepetodrilus ovalis | reverse complement strand
TGATATTGTCTTTGATGTATTCATGATATATGAGAGTTATGTCCCCTTGCATTAATACAAAGAAGGATGAAGAACTAGGATGACGTTCAGGTTTGTTGAAATAGAATTTTGCGAGAGAAAGAGAGAGAGAGAGAGAGGGGGTGGAAATCTAGCATTGATATTGATATCAGTTTTACCGACGAGTTTAATAACTTCAGTATTATATTAAATGAACACGAATGTTAGATTATATTTATCACATAGATCTACCTGTAGAAAAGACCATAATATCCATTTTCAGTTTTATTTCTATGACGTAACAATGGATGACATCATATTGTTCCGAATAACTGGTTTTCTGCTCTATGTTGAAGCGTGCGTAAGCGTACCATAGGCAAGAACTTCGCATAGTCATTGTAATGTTATATAACTAGTTGTATACGGGGAAATATTGAATGGGCAAATGCAGGCATATTGTGTGATATATATTATGGTCCACAAAGCTTTGCATATTATCGGTTTTGCTATATCTTGTTTAATAAATAAATAACTAGTATAGTCAGTAATACATGAACACTTTGAGATCCTCTATTTACTATGTAGTATATATGTTTGTAAAGTGATGAAGTTTCAAAACAAATATTCCAGGTCACTGCATATATGTATGAATTATGATTTCATATATTTCACACACGCACGAACGCACGCACACACACACACACACACACACGCGCACACACACACACACGCACACACACACACGCACGCACGCACACACACACACGCACGTACCTCAGTACAGTAAGGTAAAGATATCAGGAAGCTGATTACACACACTGCGCCAGTAACCAGCATTCTTTTCTCAGCTAAATATTTAGGAAACGCTTCCGCAATTCCGGCAATTGCTGTTTCTATTGGACCAAACTGAAATGCAACAATACATTATTTGCTTATGTTGGAACACCTTTCCGTCGCTGTGTAGACACAATACCACTGCTCCCCCACGATAATGTGAATCGAGTGTTTTTAACTAATGGTCTGCAACATATATTTTGTGTTTCTATGTATGGAATTCAAAGTATTAGAACTCGATTTCTTAGAATTCCTTCACAAATCAACTGATTCTTCAAAGACAATTAATAGCCTGTCGCACTAATTCATATACAATAAGAAATGTATGATAAATAACAAGTGTTGTGGAATAAGTACATAATTAAATAACAACTACGTAAGTAGTCTCAGATATAAATTCGTTTGTCCGTTATATAGGTCAACTAACCATGATAATATGCCTTTAAGACTAGTATGTTATACTGACTATCTATCCACACATTCTGGAATGACGTGCTATCTCTCAATATAATTTGGACGAAGGGCGCCTAAATAACAAAGATATTGACTATTTGCTCGATCAGCTCTGTTGCTATGCTACACCACATACCATGGAGTCCACGCCCATGCTGATGAGCATCAAGAAGAACAACACGGCCCACAGCTGTGGCACAGGAAGCAGAGAGATAGCTTCAGGGTAGATGATGAAGCCGAGTCCTGAACCTGGGGAAACAAGGAAAACGTAACTCTGACAAAAAATAGCGAGCATCCTTACTTTGGGCGCCATTGTAAACACCAAACACTGATGCAAGTGTAAGACCTAAAGAACTAGACGAAAGTAAATCTAGGGCATCGTTTCTCGAGGTTCTCGTATCCACCATGATACCACAGGGTTCCCGTAAGTACCCAATCGCCATGTATAAGAGGTCTCGTAACTCAGATACGAGAGCTTCGTGAAATGACCCCCAGGTAGTCTCTTACCTGAAGACACAACCTGTGAGATAGTAACGTTTGCTTCATGGGCCAGGAATCCAAGAGTCGAGAAGACAACAAACCCACAGAACACACTACTTGCCTCTCCCAGAACACTCACGATAACCACGTCTCTAGAGCATGGAACAGAACATTCACAATAACCATGACTCTAGAGCATGTAACAGAACAGAACATTCACAATAACCATGAATCCAGAGCATGTAACAGAACAGATCCCTCGTGATAATCACGTCTCTAGAGCATGGGACAGAAGATTCACAATAACCACGTCTCTAGAGCATGTAACAGAACATTCACAATAACCATGTTTCTAGAGCATGTAACAGAACACTCACGATAACAACGTCTCTAGAGCATGTAATAGAACATTCACAATAACCACGTCTCTAGAGCATGTAACAGAACACTCACGATAACCACGTCTATAGAGCATGTAACAGAACATTCACAGTAACCACGTCGCTAGAGCATGTAACAGAACATTCACAATAATCAGGTCTCTAGAGCATGTAATAGAACAGAACACTCACGATAACCACGTCTCTAGAGCATGTAACAGAACACTCACGATAACCACGTCTCTAGAGCATGTAACAGAACATTCACAATAAACACGCTTTCGCTCGTCAGATACCAAAACATTCACTCGTTTTATAAAAATGGTATCACATGGAAGCTCGTTTAGTATTCTCTATTTACGGTGTACGTAACATATTGTAATAGGCCTATAACATCTTACGAAGCAAATTATGTAATTAATATAATCAATGCTAAACAGGTTCACACACACCAGGGACGCCCATCCTTTAACGAAGCTGTTCTCGTAACCAACTACCTCTCTTATCAATATGTTCCGTTTGATTACTACAAGACCGCTTATCGTCTCTTGTAGTTGATGCGAAAACTTAATGAAAGGGTGTCCAGTTAAGCGGGTCCCACATTAGCGCAGTGCGCCAACAGCAAAACGATCCGCTATCGCTATATGATAATATGTATGTCTATACAGAATATAGCGCTTGAGGGATGTTTTCTGCTGCTGACGTTGGTGCGTTTTTGCCGCGTTGCGCTAGCTAGCATGGGACAGCCCAGAAAGATTTTCCCCGAGCATTTTTCATTATATTATCAGCTTATTTACTTATCATAGGAATACCCATTTGATTTAAGTTGTAATAACTTGTAACCTATCCATTTCATCTTGAATAAAATATGTTTAAACTTAAACCCATTGTGTAAGCCATGATAATTATTCATAACCATTTCGTAATCGCTCCATTTACCGGACATGGTTGTTGTGGAATTTATTGTAACTGCTCATCGTAACGAGGCCGCCGTATGTGGAACCCATGGAGTAGAACCCCTGAAGGAGGGCTTCCAACCAAACCTGAAATATACGTCAGCATTGTAGATATATAACGGTAGCTTTAATGAAGTATATAGTTCGGCCTATTTATTCACTGAAGTCGGCAGTGCACGAATGGATGATGGGTTATTAAGATAAAAAGACTATGTAACTGACAAAACTAATACAATGTCGACAGTGTGGTAATTTCTATTATGTTTTACGCAATCAAATTAAACTCCGAATAGTTTCGCGTCAGGAATGTTTAGACACGTTAGGGATGTCCAAATGGTTTGCCCTCATTCTGCCTACACCTCATTCTGCCTACACCTCATTCTGTCTACACCTAATTATGTCTACACCTCATTTTGCCTACACCTCATTCTGCCTACACCCCATTCTGCCTACACCTCATTATGCCTACTCTAAAATTAAACAAACCTTATAGTTATTCGGCATTGGCCAACTATTGTAACACCTCATTGTGCCTACATTGAAGCCAGCATTACACGCCCTCTAACTATGAATGTCTGGGTATCTTTTCACGAAGCTCTCTTATCCACATAGAGAGTGGTAGCGCTCGCTTGGCCGATAACTAACACACTGCTAAGAGAGCGCAACCAGTCTCTTAGTAGATAAGAGAGTTTCCTGAAAGGATACCAGAGCTTAACCGAGAGATATTATCTAGTAGACTGGGGCATATACAAGGGGAGCTGAAATTGTATGTCACGTGTGCTAGACACGTTAATACTCCTTCTTCGTCTTCTGTTATATGAATGGACAAGTCTATTTTCACAAATACTGTTCTTGGTGTGCACTGAAGTGCAAAGTTGTTGTGATAAGGGTATAGCAAACTGAGGTTTAGGCAAAATGAGGACACACCGTCCAAATATCTAAGCGTCAATTTCGGATCAGGGTATCCTGTCACGAAGCTCTCTTATTTACTAAGAGACTAGTAGCGCTCGTTTTGCCAATAGCAAATACACTGCTAAGAGAGCGTTACCCGTCTCTTAGTAGATAAGAGAGGTTCGTGAAAGGCTACCCTGGGTATCAAGACTCTCTTATCTACTAAGAGACTGGATGCACTCTCTTAGCAGTGTATTGTATATCGGCAAAACGAGCGCTACCAGTGTCTTAGTAAATAAGAATGCTTCGTGAAAGGATACCTTGATTTTTAATTAGCGTGTGTTTTACCTGAACTGAAAGAAGTCTGTTGAAGTCTGGTTTGAGGAAGTACACGATCCCATTAACTGCTCCTGGCATCATGCACGATCTGACTAACAACACTGTCAGCAGGACGTACGGTAGCAGTGCTGTGACGTACACGACCTGGAACAGCACACGATATGACTAACATCACACGATCTGACTAACAACACACGATCTGACTAACAACACACTGCCTGGAACACTACATTATCTGAATAACGACACTGTCAGCAGGACAACGGTAGCAGTGCTGTAACGAACACGACCGGGAACAACACATCTGACTAACTATACACGATCTGAATAGCAACTCACGATCTTATTTACAACACACGACCTAGCAACACACGACGTAACTAACATGTCCCCTTGTGTTAATATAAAGAAGGCCAAAGAACTAAGATTGTTCAGGTTGTTATATTAAACAGCAAAATCAACAGTTTGTTGAAATTGAATTTTGCCTGCCGTACAGCGGTATAAAGGTTTGTGTAAGTACAAACATGATTATATGTATGTCAAGTGAATGCACTTTGTAGTTAAGAACTAGTCAAACACGGCCATAAACATATGTGATAGTATGCCTTTAACCTGACAAGCCGTGATATAAGTTAACTAAACGAGAATGCGGCGCTGAACCTCATTTAAATTAAAAGATGAAGTAAAATATAAAATCAGATACGAGATGGATTTGCAGTTTAAAGAAACAGTTCCAGATGGATAATTTACACACAAAAAAGAAACAGTTCCAGAACTGGACCAATACCTTGCCGACAGATCGCACACCCTTCATGAGACAGAGAAACACCAGCACCCAGGCTCCCAGCAGACACAACACCAGGTGGAGCTGTACGGAGCCGATCTCGTCCAGTCCTCGCGAGATCCTCAACGTGTTGTACCTGGTGTCACGTGGTACAGTATCATCATCTTTGCAAGGAAAAGTTTCATCCACTGAACGCACATGTATTTGATCTCGGTTAAATACATATAACTGCACGTACACGTGTTTGGTTAGTAATTTGTTGTGCTTGTGATTTATATTTTGTGTGTGCTTGTTTGATTGTGTTTGTGTGTGCACGCGCGTGTGTGTATGTTTCTTTGTGCACGTATTTAGTAACCTATTTAACCCTCTCCCTGCTGGATAATGCAGAAACACAGCTCTAAAGGGCATATCCGGTTGCCTGCAGCAGGGAGAGGGTTAGTATCGTTATTGACTGCATGGTATAGCATGCCAATATGGAATCGTATACTTATGTCTGTCTGTATGACATACTTACTGCCAGAATTCCTCAGATGACGTCAGAGTAGTGTTTGGCTCTCTCCACGTGGACTCTAACAAACGTTGACCAACCGTCGTGTCTTTTACCAGGGTGTCGTTGGCGACGTCAATGATTCCGACCTTGGCGACGCACAGCTTTGTATTCCACCAATTGTCGCACGTTGTCCACGGCAATGCAGAGTTGAACGATTTGATAAAGTAATAGATGCTCCACGATATTATCAAATTGTATGGAAGCGCTCCGATGAATGAAGCGATTATTTGTGAAATGCCTATTCCTGTAAATAAAATATAAGTTTCTGTTACGTAGCTATTCCGGAAAGTAAGCGCAGTACCGAGTAGTGTAGGCCGAGAAACTCTGACCGTCATATCTGCGTCAGCTGTAGTATTGGAGGTAGAGTATCTCGACCTACGTGCAGTGCTATCGTAACAGGTACGTCTGGGGTGAGAGGATGCGTTGAATCATGCAGTGCTTGCATGAAAACACATAATGCTGTATTTTAGATAAACTGAGTAGGCATTGACCAATAAACACAAACAATGTCTGTACACTGACCTTTGAAGAGAGGACACATAGACCAGACGTGAGTTGCACTCCTACTGGAAAACTGACCAATCGAAGCCTCCAGGAAAAAAATGGGCACTGCGCATGTCACGATGCCAGTGAAGTATGGGATTAGAAAGGCCCCTGTAAAACATTAGTTTGAATGATCAATCTCAGATCGAAAGGTTTTAGGCATAATATAATACATATCTTTCGTAAATATTTCTCTACAAGTTCATGATATATCATTAAAAATACTTTCCGGAGACATCACATATTGTTTATTAGAAATCAGGGCTTATTCGGACGTGCAAAAAGACTCTAAAATGAACTCTTTCCAGGCTGATTCGGACCTATATCTAAGGCTATTTTGGACATACAGTAGACCTCGGATATAACGGCCTCGCATAAACCGGACACTCGCCTATAACGTATTGAATGTTAAGTCCCGGTCCGGTCTAACGAAAATTCCATTTAAAATCATCGTATATACCGGCTTTATATAACGGACAATCGCATATACCGTACCAACATCTCTGGTCCAGTCTAATGCATTTCCATTAAAATAGTGTCGTATAAATCTATTTCTTGCATGCTGCCAAATCACAAAGCAAAACAAAAATACCAGTTTTGTTGTCGGACTTCACTACTTGTGGTTACAACTTATAGCAGAAAACAATATCCCTATTTTGGAAAGATACGTGGGTTTGTTAGTTCCTTTGTTATGAACTGATGATAACAAGTGACATGTTTGAAAGTTTTACGTACCAGTAACAGGGATACCTGATTATTTAGTTTATCTTTCCTCATCTGAATTTCTTTAGCAGAGTTTTGTTTACACCATCTATACATGTAATTCAACTTTAGATTAAAATAGATCTTATTACTTTTACGAATATCATGACGGCATGTGATAGGACTACAGTGTTTGGACTACAGTAAATGTCCATACGCTTTGTGCGTGATCATTGCCGAGGTAAAGCCTCTAGTTGTGATGCCCGGGGCCTCACTCAGAGCCAGTTTAAAGCTTACCGGTCGTGATTCAGATTCATTCTGTACATTATGGATATAATAAAGACTAAAGAAACATAACAATTATATCCGTGCTGTTTTTATTAATGAAAAACATGCATACAATGATCGCATACATGTGAAACATCAAGCAGACATATGGATACACTCATGTATAGCGGACTGAGTCCGATTTACGTGTATAATGGACATTTGTCCAGTTTACACGCAGACAAAGTACAGTATATGCGTATATGATGGTGCCCCTGCTGCGGAGGTAGAGGTGAAGAGGTTATTTTTGATGGCTGTCTTAGTTAGTCTGATGTTGAATGTCTTGGCCCGAAATTGAAGGATGACGCAGCATTTGGCTGAAGATTGTATTTATTGGATGGACAGAGACATCCGACTGTGGTACATGTACGCATCCCTTGAACATTCCCGCGGCTATGTAATAATCGGTTTGAGAGCCATGTCGCAGGAGTTATGCCATCCTCGCACCAAAGAGTTACATATTACTTCAGCACTTCACGGTATCCCTGGCTCACATCGAGAGGAAAACTCGCGCATCCAGTCTACAGGAGCTATACATAGAACAATGATAACATCTGTTACATTGGACAGATATTTACGGCGTTTTCATCGGGAACATTATCCCATTGGTTGGCGTTTTCCGCAGGATTTCCCCTAGATGCGAGCCAGGGTATCCTTCCAGGAAGCTCTCTTATCCATTAAGAGCCCATAACGTTCTCTTAGCAGTGCATTAGCTATCGGCAAAGAGAGCGCTATTGTCTCATAGTGGATAAGAGAGCTTTGTGAAAGGATACCCAGGGGTAACGTGCAGTGCTAACGTAACAGGTACCTCTGGGGTGAGAGAATGGATTTGAGAAATAGATACAAAGCGTGACGACTGTCCGGCAATACGCAACACCGTATTATTTTACCAAGCAGAACCTTGCTGACAAAGGGGAGTCCGTAATGCCTGGAGGTTATACGTGGTGAAGACCCATTGCGACCGTTGACCGTAGTCTCGGGGGAAATGACATAAGACGTTACCAGTGTACACATGCTCTTGTGAACATTAGAATAGCGTTGAAATTATTCATTTGAATTTTGAATATATTTGAAAGAACGTATTATTAAATATTTGTGAAAATAAGGCTGATTCGGACATATTTCCTATTCGGCTGGTTCGACTATACGACTGATTGATGTCAAAGATGTTTGTAAATTAAAATGTTTTGAGTATCCATGCTTCGTAAGCTTGATTGATCGGACGAATATTGACGTATTCAAATGTCGTTACCCTAATAGACTTGCAACTCGACAATCGTATGCACAAAACGTCGATAATTGAACAGACTAAGGTAAAACCAGCCTAGTTCGCAGGTCAGCTTTATAATTTAAAGGCATATTATCACGGTTGGTTGACCTTTATAACGGACAAACGAATTTCTATCTGAGATTCCGCATGCTTGATTTGTCCACCCAAAAGTTCGTATTTACTGATACACTTATTCCCCAACACTCGATAGTTAACAAAACAAATAATTATATTTTATACGGTTACTGCCCATAACTATCTTGTCTTTGATGTAGTCAACCGATCTTATAGGAAAGTGACCGAATGTTTTCAGTTATCTCCCTTTTCATGTGTATACATAATATAAGCCAGGATGCAGACAGCTAGTTTGTACATTCGAATCAACCTATCGTGCGGTTGCACATTATGGTGGAATGTTCCGTCTACCATACAGAGGCGGAAAGGCTTTTGGATGTACCGACATGATATAATATGTCAAATGAATGTAGTTTGCAGAAATAGCCCAAAATAACCATACATATATGTGATATTATGCCTTTAAAAGCATACTCCGTGGATGCTGGCTGTCACGAGATTGGGTAAATAAGGGGTCAGAATAATAATTACCAACAGGTCCGAATCACTCTTGGAAACAGGTACGAATAACCTTTTGAATCAGGTCCGAATATGCTATGTACCCTAGTCACCGAGCTTTGCAACGTTAATTAAACATCGACGGTAAATTAGGTTTCGACTTAAAGGCATAATATCACAGATATTCGTACTTCTAAAGATCTTTCCATCGCTGTATGTTAGACACAATACCACTGCACATCCACGATAATGTGAATCGAATTATCTTTACTAGCGGTCGTCAATTTGCAGGCCCCTACGTTCATTTTCCTGAATATATGCATACAAAGGGGCATAACTCGACTACGCTTTCCAGGAATTCAAAGTGGTAGGACTTGATTTCTTAGAATGCCTTCACAAATCAACGTATGCATCAAATACAAAATAGTTAATAGTCCGTCGCACTAATTCATACAAAATATTAAATTAATGATAACTATCAAGTGTGGTGGAATAAGTACATCAGTAAATAACAACTTTTGAGTAGACAAATCAAGTGTAAGTAGTCTCAGATAGAACTTCGTTTGTCGGTTATATAGATCAACCAGCCGTGATGATATGCCTTTAACGAAGGTAACGCTAATTATTATTATAAAATCATGAACATAATATAAATGAATACGATTCGAGCTATTTGAAAGTATTGAAATTCATGGACCACTTTTTTACAAATACAGGCTGGTATTATTACAATTTGATATTTTCTTACATTTCATTATCGCTCTACAAGGCGCCATTACTAAACTGGTTTTCTGTTTGAACTCACCTCCCCCGTTTCTATTACACAGATACGGGAATCTCCACAAAGATCCCAGTCCGACAGAATACCCCAGTAAAGACAGAATATACTCGCGCTTCCTCCCCCATTCCTCTCTTGCGGGTGTAGGCTGTTTAACTGTTACCCGTGTGTCTTCTAGAAATCCTTCCATCATCGTCATGTTCGTCTGACCTCGGATATGACAACCGATACAGACGATCCGTTCTCAGTACACCAGTGATTCACATGCCCGTAGATATAGAAAGGGTCTTTGTTCATGGTTGAATAGGTAGTATATATACACAGCAGGTTTATTTTAAATTTGAATTTCATCATTGCATGTTATTTCAATTACAGTTAACCAGAATACAATTTTTGTCAATTGGAATTATAATAAAATACAGACATGCTGTATTGTAAATGAGGTCGGCTATATATTTGTATAAACGAGATCAGTCGGACACCCTCAACCTATTGTATGTCACTAGCGTGAGTTGCTTGTCACAGTGCCTCTGCTGTGCGGAATATTCCCGACTACGGCCCAATGGTTTCCGCTCCATAGTCAAAACAACATTGCTACCCCGTCAATGTTGTCACAATAAGCCCGATACCAGTCTACTGCGTTGACAATAGGTAGGTGTGGGAATTAATGCACTGGCATTTAGCTTTAAATACCAGTAGGCAGTATGGTACTCGTTGATATAACGTGTTTTGAATTCAGACAATTCCATAACTGTTTTGGTTATTTTTAGTAATTGGATCAGCATTAATTGTATTCTTATTCTTATTATTATTATTATTATTACAATGGAGGACAGGCAATTAAGCATATACACCCCGTATGGAGGATAGAGAGGGTGGGGTGGGGGTGTGGGTGGTGTGAGAGAGTGAGATAAAGAAAGAGTGGAGTTGAAAGTGCGAGAGAGAGAGAGAGAGAGAGAGAGAGAGAGAGAGAGAGAGAGAGAGAGAGAGAGAGAGAGAGAAAGAGTG
>JAUTBQ010182751.1:0-10869 GCA_032361185.1 Lepetodrilus ovalis | reverse complement strand
AGAATTGATGATGACTATCACAAATGAATGTAGTTTACATTTATTACTCAAATATAGTGCTACGTGCTCATCAAAATCTGTGATTGTATGCCTTTAAATATATATATGCAGTATGAATAAGTACCGGATATTTATAGTATGCTAATAATTGTAACCCGGAGATCATATAGTTTATTTTCTCTTTGATGACAACTGAATCTTGGTTTGTCATTCCATATATTGGCAATCAAATGTATGTAACAATTAAAGCAGATTGTCTAAGGTTTTATTTCGTTTAACTCCATGCATTGAGTGATTCCCTGTTTCATTTTCGCATTGTCTGCCAGCCACGTATACTAGAAATAGCTTACGTTCTGTATTGTTGTTAATGTATATTCTTTTCCGGACAAATGATTTGAGAACGTTAATTATTAACAAATTGGGCACAATGAATATCTGATGGAATAAAGTATTTAATTAACAAATCAAAGTAGTGGAATTCCTTGTAGCAATTGAACTTGACTATCGCATATAGGTAAAATATATAAATGGATATTTCACCTGTATGCACATATATGTAATTGGGTAAAAATAAAAACAAATCCTATATAACCTTGTCAGATTATAACAGTATTAGATGTATTGAAGGAGACATTATAACAAAGGTGAAATTAGCAATGCTGTACGACGTGGTGAGATGGAATTATGACTGTTTACCTTCTAACACGCGAGATGACAGCTTGGACTAAAGGTGAAATGAGTACACGTAGATCCTATTGATAATGTGGCCGCCTTGAGCAGCCAATTGTTATTACTGTGAGCCATTCAAAGTAGTCTATTCTTTGAGGATCTTATTGTAAACGAAATAATTTCCTGTTATAGTTTGTTTCATGTAACAGTTGTTAATCTAATAGTAAATATTGCAACTGTTAGAAAGTTTAATACATGTGTTGTTGTTTCCTCACTCTTCAGTACTACAATACTTCATGAAATACAAGCATTATCACACGAATAAGTGCATTGTCTGTACAAGGTTCACTGGGAACTGTACATGCTACCTTCTGTAACTGCATCCTCTGAAACAATGCATAATGCCCGCTTTCACTATACCAGCAGAAATATGGCATGTCTCAGAAGATTCTACACCCAGCAAATTCTCGCACCCCAGGGGTACTTATTCCGCTTCTAAAGGACATTTCATTGCCGTATACCCTGGCACACATCTAGCGGAAAATTTGCGCAAACAGCCAACCAATGAAATCATTTTCCCGATAATATCGCTGTAAAAAATCTATCCAATGGAATAGATGTTGTCATTGTTCTATTGATAGCTCCCGTAGACTGTTGGCGCGTGTTTCTCTCTAGATGTGTGTCAGGGAGTACATTGAGAATGCCCCTGGATAAGCCAATGCTATAAACTCTCAAAGTATTGCAAATTCAAGAGCATCGTTGTACAAAGCTCTCTTGTCTACTACGAGACAACAGCGCTCTCGTAGCGATCTCTTATACACGGTGATCGAAAACGATACCCTGCCCAATAAACATCCCCAGCAACGCGTGTCGTATATCAATGTTCTAGATCACAAGCACTTGGTCGGCGAGAAGCACGTGTCTTCTAGATATGTGTCCCAGTCCGCCTGTGTGATGGTGGTGGCGGGGTGGATACCCACCATGACACAGTTGTCTGAGATCAGGGTGGATGTGTAGCTGAAGCCAACACACGAAGAGCTATGGAAACACTGGGAAGAACATTCAGAAGGCGAACTGGCACTATCCGTTATAGCGAGCCCTTGTAGCTTGATGTTCTTCAATCGGGGAAGGTTAATGTCTGAAATAATACGTATTCGAATAGAGGTCAATAATTACAAGTAGTGTTAGTCACTGTTAGCTATGCCTGAGCATTGTCGATGAAGTGGTCCTGCTGCGACGTATAGCACTAATTCAATCATGATAAGTATGTTAAAACATTAGTCTATGGTACAGACATCCTCGCACCACAGAGGAACTGATTACGTTAGCACTTCACATTACCCCTGTCTCACATATACAGGAAAACTCGCGCAAACAGACAAAGAGCTAAAAAGAATATTTCCATTTTCAGTGACCAATCCAAACAAATATAACATAAGCAAATGGACGTAATTCCAACGTAGACTAGACGCACGTGACCAGTAATCTATATACTAGCAGCAATGATACACGCTATTTCATTGGATGGTTTTTACAGCAAAAAACTTCTGGAAAATAATTTCATTGGTTGTCTGGGGTACGATGATGTGGTAGAGTATACAATATATACTATTTTAGCATGTTGTAGTTTAAGAACAATTTGTACCTCTTTGGCATAAGTTCTCAAATTACCAAATAAAAAAAATACATTAAAAAGCTTGCCTGTAGCTGGGCTGCATAAGAAGCTCTCAAGGTTACTCGATCTTGTTTGGAGATTAACTAAAAGTCTAACGGGACCTTCTTAAATCTTGCCCCGAAATGACGAAACGTTTTGAGTACTATTTCATATTGTGTTAAACAAGAAATCGTACTCAAAAGGTTCGTAATATCGGGGCCACCCCTCTATCTAGCTGTAGCTACTGTCGTATGTTAAACTGGTATTCCATGCCCGTACAACTGCGTGGAAACTGAGAGGTTCCTATGACAACCCACCTCGTGCTGGTGCGCGAGCCTTGACTCCATGGAGATGAATCTCCCTGATGGCCAAGGGAGTGGCCTCCGTGTAGACGATGACGTAGCGGGCTGGGACGCGTGGAGGGCAGGCCATGGTCTGTGAGATGGACGTCATTGTCCCACACAGCGTCCATGTGATGTTCGAACAGTTCAGTGGGTCTGTGGAGCTGACGTACACAGACACGTTCAAGAAACTGACATCTAGAACAGGAAAACAGAGTTAGGTACTGGGACGGGGGCTGAACAATGCCTTCAAACCTTCACCTTAAAAACGATAGCAACAGAACACCAATCAATAAATATATATATTTATTGGGGTTCATCAATTTTAGGGCAGGAGGAAACCCGCACCATCCGTAGTACTGAATGTTACAGTAAAACTGCGAGCACCTGTATCGGTTGGTACTCACAGGCCAAGGATGATACTTGCATTGCCACTACATAATAGTGCATCCTATCACGATCGCCTCAGAAACGTAGTTTTCGTGAACTTTAATGTCGGGATGAGATTTGAACCCAGAACCTTTTGTCCATCTCCGGAGTTGTACTCGTACGTTACTGAACATTCCCTCTCTCACCTATGAGGTGTATACTAAATATAGTATATTGTACTGGGTATCCTTTCACGAAAATTTCTTACCCACTAAGACTAAGACGCCATGTAGCGCTCTCTTTGCCGATAGCTAATGTACTGTTAAGAGAGCGCTATGGTCTCTTAAAGGATAAGAGAGCTTTGTGAATACCTGGTCTGCGTTTCATGAAAGGGCCGTGCTGTATTCATGACGTAAGTCAGAAAGTGCGCCATATGCTATAACGATAGCAGGAAATGACGTAGACATCGATATAAACAAGGACCATAGGTACGTGGCTCCTACGCATGCCTGGCGTGTCCTGTACGAATGGTGTAACCCTAAGCGGCGCCTAAGTCAACATTCGTCACACGCTACACTATTGGGCTTCCGCCACAGGGGTCATGTTCCAGAATCTATCGTACACGTAACGACATAGTTACACCTTCGTGGAAGAAAATGTGACTCTTTCGGGATCACGAATTGTCCTCCACGAAGACTTAACGATGTCGTTACGCGTACGATAGCTTGGAGAACATGACCCCAAGATAGCCCTGCTACACGCACGTACTTTCTAACAGCGTGACTTTAATCGTGGAGACGTAGTACAGACTCCCTAGATCCCCTAGCCAGTAGGCAACTGCAGCTCCTTCTAGCGTCATGGAGTACGTGTTCAGCAGACCATCATTGGCGTTGCTGGCGGTCCCTATACCCGTGGATGACTGTAACGCCGGTTTCAAGGTCAGTAGGCTTGACACAACAGCTTCTTCTGGAAATTCAAATTAAACATTTTGGTTAACTTTGATTGCCCTCATCCTCTCACCAAGAGGTACCGGTTACGTTAGCACTGCACGATACCCCTGGCTCACATCTAGGGGATAACCTGCGCAAAACGCCAACCAATGAGATGATTTTCCGGATGAAAATGCCGTAAAAATCTATCCCATGAAACATATGTTATCATTGTTCTATTTATAGCTCCTGTAGTGTAGACGGTTTGTGCGAGTTTTCCCATAGATGTGAGCCAGGGATTCCATGAAATGCTAATGTAACAGGTACCTCTTTGGTGCGAGGATGGATTGCCCTGAGCGAAACGTAAACTTACAGCTAGTTGATGCTAATATGCAAGTTATAGAAGGAACTAGAGATATAACGTCGCCTTCCCAACGATCATAAGCAGTTACCACAGTTAAAACAACGATGTCATTGTCGAATAAGTTGTGTTCCTTCTAGTGCCAAAAATTTCAAGTACGCCATAGAGCGATGACATGTTAGTATGACGTTTATACTGTAGAACAATTTAGATTGCTTTGGCTAGGACAGAGCACTGTCACTATAGCGAAATAGATATCGACGATGCTGTTGCGGATCTTTCCAGGATCCTCGTAGGACACTTATACCAAATAGATTCTTGCTCTATATAGTTGTTGCGGGTGGAATATATCGGGTTGTCTGGTTTCTTTCATCAAAATGAGGTATCTCCTTATATATATATATATATATATAGCTGTATATTTCCGCAAGTTCAAACCCATCAATTACATTTGTGTAAATTAACTGTTACCAGTATCTCCCTCCGACACTAATCATATACTTCGAGATTGCTTAACAGCTCTGTTATATATACTTACATAATTTTCCCCTGATAACTCTCGCTCATTTAAGCCGAATCTGGGTCCGTATTATCAAAACTTCTTAATATGCAAACTTCTTAGTGAAATGATTTCTTCACAAATTAGTATAAGAAGAAAACCAGTTTGGCACATTCTTAGTATTTACGAACTTCTTAGCACTCGAGAATACAGGCCCTGGACTAACTCCTCTCTTAATCATAACATAATATCATTTAATGCTTGGAATACGCTTTACCACGACTCTCATAGAGGATTCCTTTGCATGTCCGTGATTAGGATAATAGTACTATGATATCTAATTGAAGAGACCGTGTAAGATGTATATATTTACCACAAGAGGGTAAATTTGATGTTGACGGAAAGCCAAGCGCCGTGATCTCGACCATAGACAGTGCTGTATTGGCCGTTCTGTTGACGAAGATGTAGTGTGCTAGCATATCTCCAGGACAATTCAGGACGGTTAGAGTACCATCGAACGTGGCACCACACGACCGTATACACGTGTCGGAGATTACCAGAGGGTCGTTGTAGGAGATGTAGAACTGGGTGCCCACAGCCATAGACCCTGTGAGAATAGAAAGTAATAATAGTGACAATAATAATAAGTAGATTTATATAGAGGACGTTCGACCATGAGCCAGGACAAGCACCATAATGCCGCGAGATTGCGATACGATTTTGATTATGTTCTTGTTCACACATTCCAAGACCCGTAGGGTTACTATAATGTACTTATTTTCGATTAGTGCTATCAACTGTAAAACATCAAGATCTAACGACACCCTGCTTATGTTTTTATCTGAGTGGCCTTTCGTAAACTATGAATAATGCTATATTAGTATATCAAATTTAAATGAGGATCAACAGACGCTTGTCGTAAAGTATTATTATCGTGGTTTGGCAATCCATACCAAGCTGGAACTACGTCACTAATACAGGGGCCGAGATTACGAAACTTTCTGAGAACAATTTCATGCTCAAACTAAAATTCTATATGTAAATTTATGAACAAAACTTTGAGTAGAGCATAAAATCATACTCAAGAAATTAGTTTCGTAATCTCGGAGCCAGGTGTAGTAAATACATTGGATATCTTAATTATGTATCATATATTGTAGGCTATATCAAAGACAATCAGTAGCCATCTTTCCGAAACTATCATATACGTAACGAGTCAATAATACTATTATTTGTTTCTTCAGCAACTTCAAGAAAACATACACAAAGTATTTCTGATCTAGTTAGTGTTGTGTTTACATATGCGTATAACAATTCGTTCGACCAATACCCAACCCTAGTAGTGACATCGTTAACGGACTTCGTGGAGGAACATTTCAAGTCATGCATTTGACTCTCTCGGGATCATCGAAATTTCTCCGCAAAGGCTAACAGTATGTCGTTAGGTATGGAACCAGATCAACGTTCATGTGGTAAGTGATGTTTTTGCAGAACCCTTAAGATATCATCACGTATCAACGGTACAAGAACGTTCTATAAAATTGTTCAGTGTTTGTTTCCTCACCGCTAAACATGAATGCAGCAATGTAGCTGATAGAGTAGAGTTTTCCCAGATCTGCTCGCCAGTATGGATGTAGGTCAATGGAAGTCAAGCTGTACGACAGCACGCTCCCGTCGTTGGCCCTCTCTGCACGCTTCACGGTAGAGGACTGGATACAGGGCTTGTTCGTCAGAGTAGCAGCTGTTACTATAGTGGAGGACATACACCAATACACATGTATTACACTGATAGGAATAGCTATGTGGTCCGTGGTATCGTGTCTAGAAGATCTCTTATCTACTACGATACCAATATAGCAGTCTCGTAGCATGCTCTTAGATATATGGCGATTGCCCACTTACGAATGGTGTCTCAAAGTGGATATACGATCGAGCTTTTACAAACGATACCCAGTGCACGACATATCATTCCCCCTCCACCGTCTCATCAATTGTGGACATTCAAGAAGAGCTGCTGCTTGAAAAGTCAGGTTAATGTCAAATGATGGCATCTACCATTTGCATGTACATGTAAGCTACGATCGATATATTTGTTGCCTCAAAGCAACATGCATGGTGATCGTTTTGGACCAAAGTGAAGCTAGAAATGCAAAGTATCGGTACATTCACTTGTAATACCGGTATATAGTTATAATAACAGTTACTGAAAGGAACTACGCGTGCATGATTGATAACAATTTCGATTGCCATAAACAAACAAAATGTCCGGCATTTGATCATGTCGTCTGCATGAACGCAATCGACTTGTTTCTTGTGATGCCATTGCATGAAGTAATAACCATTGACATGATTAAAACACCGACAAAAGAAATGACGAAAGCATGACACAAACTACATGTATTAAAGACATATACTATCACGGCTGATTGACCTATATAACGGACAAACGAATTTCTATCTGGGACTACTTACGCTTGAATTATCCACACAAAAGTTGTTATTTGCTGATGCACTTACTCCCCAACACTCGATAGTTCACCAAAAAAATCATATTTTATATGAATTACAGACCCATATAAAATTATATAATCTTTGAAGCATGATTTTATATAGGAAAGTTACCGAAAGTTTAGAATTATCTCATTTTGTATGAAGCGAACCACTGTTCAGCACTGTTGAAGATGCAGACAGCTAGTTTGTATATTCTTGGAATGTTCCGTCTACCATACAGCGGTAGAAAGATTTTTGGAAGTACAAACATGATTTTACGTATGTAAGTGAATATACTTTGCAGCTGTACCTAAGAACTAGTCCAAAACAACAATAAACATATATGATTGTATGCCTTTAAATAGCAACCATCTTTTGAGTCGATAGTTTGTTGAGAACATCCTGGCGACGTTGAGAGTGGCACAGACACTTTTTTAAAAGACTATTTTCTTTCTTCGGAAGGAGCCATAGCGATAATATGTGTCCATGCAAATACCTTGATGTACGTTTTCATCTTACCTATCACAACGCTAAAACACATCATCCATGGCCACAGCCACAACCAATGGAATCCAAGATGCATTATCTCCGCTATGGCTGGACACCGTAAGAGCAGGTTACCAAATCGTCGACCTCAGCTTGTCTTCGAAACTAGTTTCCTTCAACTGTATTACCACAGTTTGTAGTCCGATTGCTAGAAGTATGTCCGTTACTGATGAATACTATACTCTCATCCTGTCATATCTCGAGCTGATAACATGAGTCAATTAACTAACACTCAACAAAAAGAAACATCTTTTGTATAAATCTCTTTTAACATTTATCCAACACAATCATAGTTTATGTAGGTGAATCTTTACAAGAAAAAATATAAGGAGTATTTGTACTTTCGCCAGTGAACAACAAAGCAACAAAGACAACTGAGCAAGAAAATAAACAAGCACACATTTCCATTCCGAGCAACTCAAGACGACGAGGTTGCTAAGAAGTATGCATTCACTGTTCCATTGCTCCATTCATAAAATACCTCATGGTTGTTTCAACAACATTGTATGAGTATCTGTATTATACCGCACAAATAGTTTAATCGAATGGTCTTGGCAGGCTCATCTAAAACAATATATTACTTGTTCCTACGTGTTTCATTGTGTAAACACGTGATCTGAGATTCATGCTAACGTACGTAACGTACTCTGGTACTCCTTTTCTAAATTGCGTTACTATTAAGTATCAAGTAACCCATCCTAGCACCGCAGTGGTGATTATTCCGCTTAGGACTCTCTATGCCGTACACCCTGGTACACATCTAGAGAGAAACATGTGCAGTATATAGGAGCTATTAATAGAACAATGGTAAGATCTATTTCATTGGATATATTTGTATAGCAAATTCATCGGGGAAATGATTTCATTGGGTGGCTGCGCAGTGCGCAAATTTCCCGCTAGATGTGTCAGGGTATACATGGAGAGTCGTGAGCGGAATAAATACCTCTGGGGTGTGAGGATGCCAGTAACCGTAATATACCTCTACCATTAGCAGTGGTGTAGCATATGGTCACGGTAGCGTTTATGGACATTTGGATATTATTATTTTTTAAATCAAAACATCTATAGCATCCAGGTACTCTTGCAGTCGCATTGGAAGAAGAATGTAACCAGATTCCTCAAGCAACATTCTGACATTTGGTAGAAAGAAAACAGTCGACACATCACTAAAATTGTTTTCGGTTAGTGGACACGATGTCTTCATTGTTGAATTATTGGAAATTTGAGTAAAAACAAGACACGCAAGATGGATGATGATGATTGTTTACTTCTTTTAATACATGTTTATTCAGTGAATAGTATTCACCCCCATATTTTATTTTATAAAGAACAGCTTTCAAGATTCTTTCCTTTATATCAGGGCTTGTCAGTTTAACGCATGAGTAAACCCGTAACATCCGTAGCGCTAATTGTTGCAGTAAACCAGCGCGCACCGGCTGGTACTGACGGACCAAGGTTTCCCCGTAGTATTTCAGCAATATCTCAGTGCTGTGCTTACCAGTAGGACGAGAACCCACAACATCCGAGGTGCGAGGAGGTGCACGAAGGTATGACGTACGGGCTCACGTTATTGAGGTGGTCTTCCCTTCCTCTCTAAACGTTCTATAGCATCACAGAAACAGCTTCATACATTAACGAGTATTTTAGGACGATGAATCGGCATGCATCACGTGACGAGGGTTGGTCCAGTTTGTACGAGGTCTACATTTATTCTTTGTGCGACTTCAGGATCGCCAACAACATACACTCTCTCACTGGGAGTCAGTACCTCCGTCTGGCCGTCCTTGTCCAACATATGGGACTGTTCTTTTACAAATGGCGTGATGTCCTCGATCCTTACGATGAAGTCGCTTCCATATTTCTTCAGCATCTGAAATCAGAGACGTACTTAATTTTCAGCCTTGTAGAAGAAATATGTTCCTATTGTGGTTTTTTTACAAATTCATTTTGGGATTCATAGAGTCTAGGAAAGCAAATGGAAGTGCACCCATGACTCACGGGATGTTGCGGGTTTCCTTCTGCCCTAAACTGATAAGACGTGATATAAGTGAAAGGATCTTGAACCCGCAATTAAGAATAAAATTAATTAATAAAATACACGAACAAGTGATATGTGTTCTCAGCAAACCTCCAGGTATTTCTCTATACAGTAACATAATCTAACTAAAGTCGGTAGTAGACTATGCATACATCTCGACGAGTTCAAATCGTGGTGTGCTACGGCATCACTGCGAGCTATACGACTACGACATGGCTCGCACAGATACGACGTCCAAAATCAAAGATTGCACAGTTACAGGTGAGTAGCACCCTAGCGCGAAGTCATTTAGGATCTCTGCAACACAAGATATCTCACAGTCGCGAAAGTTCGGCGGACATTTTTCTTGGTCTGCTGCTGGCTTGTAACCCTCACCCCGCTACATTGTATTACATTTATATAGTTTGAATGTAACACCGACCTCACTGGTTGCAAGTAGCGGGGTGAGGCCGTTAAAGCGCTTAGTAGTATAGACTAGTCACTAATAGTTGATTATGATGGCAACATTTACGTCCTTACGGTTCCCTTCAGCCCAAGTTGTATAGCTCGTCTCTGTTCCTTCTCTCCAGTCGGGTCGTGATCAGGGTCCCATTGAAGACGAACTTCAATGTCTTTAGTTTCCACCCCAACTGACTTCTGGTACTGGAGGAAACAAATCGGTATCAATGATGAAGAAATCTTATAAACTCACTAATAATCACAGTAGAAAACGACTAAGAGAAAGTACAATTCAAGTTGTTAATGTTTAAATAAAAATATTAATATTCTAGCTATACAGATTCATACTAAACTAAAATCTCACTTCTTTAATGACGTTTACGGATGATCCTTTGTTAACCCCATTTCCATAAAGCGCTTTCAGCATTTATTCTGCGCTATATG
The DNA here is from genome assembly GCA_032361185.1 of Lepetodrilus ovalis. Classification (NCBI taxonomy): domain Eukaryota; kingdom Metazoa; phylum Mollusca; class Gastropoda; order Lepetellida; family Lepetodrilidae; genus Lepetodrilus; species Lepetodrilus ovalis. The sequence continues at coordinate 91 of JAUTBQ010182751.1, read as the reverse complement.
TATTATTATTATTATTATTATTATTATTAATAATATTATTATTATTGTTGTTGTCGTTGTTGTTGTTATTGTTATTATTATTTTAAATATT
>JAUTBQ010182740.1:0-10869 GCA_032361185.1 Lepetodrilus ovalis | reverse complement strand
GGTAAAAGGCTTGTTAATCTGGGCGAATTCACCTGTCCGCCTGTGAATTGTACCTTTCACGGACAGGCAGACAGTCCTTACTTTCGAGCCCTGTATGGTTCCTCAATTCACAATGAGATATTTGACCTGGTTTAACATCCATTGCCTATTTTCTGATCCTTACGAACGGATGAATGATTCCTGCTGTGACGTAGAGCAACAAATCACTCACTCCTTCTATTTTCAGAACAGATTCTGTATCATGTCTATGGAAGCTTTGCATGTCTATATAATTTTTTCAAGCTTATTGCCAAGATAAATACCAAGTGTCCAATATGCACCTAAAGACCATGCTATTCAAGCTTATTAGTCCTAACTATGTATGAAGTTAGCAGAGGTTCAATACGGATACATTCTCTTCACATACTACAGACCTAGATATTTATCTGAGTATCGTCCTGTGTTTGGCACACTTTCTACTGTCAGCTTATCACCACGATCACTGTGTCTACAGAAGAAACTTGCCTTACAAGTAGCGATATAGGCTAGGTGAGTCAGCCTTATCATCTAGTGACATCCGCAGACGAGGACCCTTGTGTTGGATTTCCGCACGTCCTTATGAATAGGGGAACTAGCACATACACGACAAAGTTTCAGTACTACTCAGCAAATTTTATATTAAATTTGAAAATACAATTAATCCTATTCTTCAATAATAATAAAGTTGATATTATACTCCAAGCATATTTTGCATGATTCAAATTTTGTTAAGCTGTTAATTTAAGATAATATTTTGTAAGATTTCAGATAGTATTATCAATGACGTTTCAATTAGAATTGCATAGTCATACGTTTTCAGGAAGTATTTATGAATCGGCTTGTATGGGGTGCGGATGCCTTGAGGTATATTTGGAAGGGTAATCACTTAGAAGGTATAACTTTAGAAAAGTTTTAAAAGCTCTGGCTGAAAGTTCCCACTGCCAGTCTGATTGGTTAGAATGAATTTTGAACAGTAATAGCTGTATCCTAATATTGAATGTTTTACTGTTTTTCTGAGGTTTGGTTGTGTGCTAGTATAAAAGATTCTATTTTTTACTTCACATGAATGGATGAATAATAATTATTTTTCATTTAAGAGTCTCTTATCCCACATGGGATCATTCTGGATTTGACTTTCTATGGACATGACTTTCTATAGACATTGTATTTCTCCATCCATCCATATCGCGTTATCCTTATTATTTGATGATAGTAGGTCTTTGATGGATTGAGGTCAAATGATACATACTAACATTACAAGTTACAGCATGGGTAAACATCAACCATTTTATGTAATGTAGTCTGGCAGTGCTGAATTCTGATCTGTCGTAAAGACTTTAATCTGGAGCATTTTCACAAGTATCCTGATTAAAAAGCATTTATTCCATCTCAAAGCTACTATTATCTGCAAGGTCATTCACACATAAGTTGTTTCATAATGCATATCGCTGCTTACATCGTAACATGCAATTGACATTAAATACTTAATATTGTGAGTCATTGTGGAATTAAGTGCATGTAATCTTGAAGACAAGCGACTATATCCTGTTTATGACCCACTAAGGGACAGGTATGTATTTATACATGGTGCAGGGAGTGTGCGTGCCATTGTTGAATTTCCCTTGTGGTCTTGAGGCGCACTTTCTCAGATACGCTTCACTTCCCGCAGTAAGAACATTACATCCACTAAACATAGAGCGTAATACAGGACTGCTTGTGGCGTAATTATTATAAAGGGATACATACACGAACATGCAGGACTTGCCATTGCAGCATCTCCAGAATTAATTCCAAGACATGTCTCTAAGTATCTAGGAAAACACAAAATCATTTGGGTCAAGTTAATAAATGGAATTGGGTTTTTTATGTTTGTATTGATAGTCCCGCGAGTACCTCGGCCTGACTTGAGTATTTAGCATTGTGAGTGAGGTCTGTGTCCTGGGAACAAGACAGGTTTGGTGCACCGGCCAATACAATACTGCCGGTGGATGTTGGCAGCACTTAGCAGCTGCTTAGTGGTGTTAAAGCGTCTAGTCCCCGGTAATATGTTGGACCGGAGAACTTGTTCGTGACTGTCTGAACACGCGGAAACTTAAATAGATTACTTGTACATGCTGCGACTGCCAGGCTCTCTCTAGTCCAATGCAGTCCATTGTAGCAATAGCTGGTGTCCGTAGACATTGAAATATACATAAGGATTCATTGTATGCAAGTCGTAATTCTATATTTATTGATCGTCACTTGCTGTGTAAGTTTTATGAATGGATGTTTGTTCAGTCTGAGTTCTTGTCCTTGACATTGGAACCAATATGAAATTCAAGGTTTATTTATTAAGAAATTATGTGCTGAGGAAAATTGCGATTTCACACTTACAAACTAATAATTATTTCTGTCAGAAATTATGCTTTTAGTAGATGTATTGATCAATGAGTTATGGTTGGTGCAGATATAGGAACATGGTTAACCCAGTGTATAGATGCATATGGAACTACTTTCCACAGCTAAGAACATCTTGGGCGAGGTTGGGATTTGAATTCAGGTGTATTATCCATCATGGCCAATGCAAATTGTGTTGCAATAATCATTATAGGACCAATATGCCTGATCAAGATTCCAAACTCTTGCAAGTTTACATTTTGGATTGTAGACCATCCCATGGATTGATAACTTCCAGTCTACATATTCACAGACAGGAAATTATCAAGCAACATTGATGTCTACACATCTAGCCACAGATTGTCAGAAAATGTAATCCTACACTTGGTAACCTCGATGGAATCTCCACGAATCCTGGGAAACTCTCAGTTAGACAACTTCCCTCAATGAATCAGTCATGCCGTACTGTAGCTATGTTGTGGACAAATCTGATACAGGATTTTAAAATTGAGATGTAAATCTTGATACAGTTTATAACCCTCCAATCGTGGAGCGGTATATTATTTGGGTTGTACATCTGGTACGGATACCAGCACAATGAGAAAAACACGATTTTGTTTTTCACCACGTAGCTGGAGAAGGATATAGTGAATGGGGGACTTGTCTTCCTGATGCTAATGGTTTGGTACATTCTCAGCAGCAAAGGAGTTATGGGGATGTATCCTCGCTGGCATTTCAGCCGTGTGGCTAATGTCGTGCAGACAATGTCTGATGTAAGGAACACATTCCTACACATCCTCATCAAGGTATTATCTGTGTTTGTCATTTCCCCAGAGTACCGTGGAACTGCTAGCACAAGGAATTGGGCCACCTTGTTATGCATTGATTGGCTGTTGATTATTACTATGAACGGCAATGTGGTTAGAGACGCTAATATCATGGCGTGGCATTGCAGCTCAAACTGATAATTACACGAATGTAGACAACGTAAAGAATGATGTCAAGTACGAGATATGGGCAGAGCTATCATGTCGCTGCTGTTATGAATTAACATACAGTACTGAGTATTGAACGGTGAATGTCGCCAAACTGCATATTTAATGGAAAGTGGTGCTAAGTCAAATATATATTTGACCTAATACTACCACATTTTTTTACAAACAAGAATGTGATTTTCTATACAGTTTAGAACTGTTTAACACTTGAATGACATTTTGATGGATAATATACTAACCTCAGTGCCAATAAAAAAAACGCGATAGATACCATGTAACGACATAATGACTGTTGCTTTTGCCAACAGTATATTTACCTTGTGCTGATATGTTATTTCTGCATGAATAGGAGCGATCCTGAAGTGTGTATAAATGTGTTGTGCTTCTGGGGAAATTACCACAGGATTAGGAGAGTTTGCAACTTGCCAGAAAAGTAGCTAACACATGTCAGTAAAGATAAATGCTGTAAATATCTGAACATTTGAAAAGAACATTTGAAGTCTGTGACTGGTGCACTGGACTGTATTTCTGAACATGTGTTTTTTGTCATTGCAAGTCAAGAAAAATGTGTAGAATCTTTTAAAAGATTACTGTGTGAAGTCTGTGTGACAGGTCAGAGTTCTAGGCTTGACTCATTGCTTGTGACTCCTCATTTCATGTGACTCACGATGATTAGACAATGAACATGATAGAGCTATAACCTCAACAGAAACATCATGTGATGATGTATGTTTCCTGATATAAAACATTTTGTCATTTATTAATATAATTTATCATATGAATGCCATGAAGATGAAATAAAAGTTAAAAAATATGATTAAATAATTATTTGTTTCTATTTTAAAGATTGCACGTTCCCACAGCAAAGTCTGTTTAAATTGAATTAGCTGATTATCACAAATACAAGCGAGTGCTGCCTTGTGTTTGTTGAGTGATGTGACCGACGTGGAGTGAGTCACTATTGTTTCCAGCCTGGCAACCCTGTGTTACTAGGTTACGTAACAGCTGGAACACCCCAGCTGTCTTCCGTTACCTCTACACTACACCAGCAGCACTGGGAACCTCCCTGCTCCAATTGTCAGTCCTTATCACAGTATATAGGAAGGGTGCACAGCTCTAGTGTATGCTGGCATAGTGTGTGGTTGTGTCTGACATTATCAGGATCATCTCCAGCCTTTGTGTGGCTTGGTCACCTGTTTTTGTTTCAGTATCGTATCTACAGCATAGGCATTGATAGATGGCCCGTAGGAAAATAAATACAGAACTATTGCTACACAGGTCTAAGAAAACAATTCTGTGATGATTGTTCTGTGAGGCACCTCCTGGTGCCTGCAGCGTTATTACGGTTGTGGAGTTCGAGTCTAGACAACTGGTTTCACGCTGGTATTATCGCTGACTATACATGACTGCAGGCATATGATATGTTCAGTTCAACTGTAAATTTGTTTCTTTTTGAATATACACTTAGCCTATTGCCTAACCAAGCATATAGCACAAGATCATGGCTATGTATACAATGGTGTCCCGAGGACGATATGGACGGACCCATTCTACTGAGCATATATCTCAACTGGGTCTAGATTGTCACTCCAGATTTCATTTTGACCTGGACATTCTTGGCATTCTTTTGCCCAATGGTTGTTAGCTGTTTATCCAGTACCTTGATAACCTCGCGAATCCTTAGATCACAGATTGCAGGCAATAGTGTAATGGATATACATTCCATGGCAATGAAAGTAGAAGGATTTACTGACGCAATTTCAAATTAAGCTATTCACAGGGAAGATATATATGTCATGTCAAAAATTAAAAAAAGTCCCACCCAACCCTGTCACCATAACAACTGGTGTACTTCAGAAGAATGTGATATGGGGTGTATGTAAGACGATGTTTGTTGAGAGGTATCTAATTGAAGGAGGAATGGAGGTGTTAAGTACCAGGGGCTCAGCATGCCCCGCCACAGTGCTGACTGGCTGGTTACGGTGTGGACCACGGTGTAGACCTGTCCTTGTTTGCCTTCTGTGTTCACCTGGCTCTGCTTCTGATAACTTACTGGCCTCCCGCTGAGGTCACCAACACCTACAACATACCAGACACACCCTTACCCATTGTATTAGGAACCTGTACTCTTTGTATTGCTGGCTTTTCCCCTTTGTATTAGAAGTTTTTCATCTTGGTATTGAGAGATTTCCCCCATTGTATTAGTCTTTGCTCTTTGTCTTTTATGAAGTTAAATAGTGAAAATTGGGGTGAGCTTACTAGATTTCGTAATCACATTTTCCAAATCATACTTGGGTGTTTTAATTAATCCAACAGGAAGACACTTACATTGATAATTATCATTAGAATGACATGGGTAGCTGATTTTATTAACATTATTTTTCAAGGAAAATGCATAAATTTGATAGCACTAAGTATTCCAGAAAGGCATTGGCATAGTTATAGGAGACGAGTAAATAAAGTCATTGTATTGTTTTCTGATCACTAATAGTAAAACATATGACATACATGATCAATTAGAGAAACATAGTTAAAAAACCTGGTAAAATATGGTAGCTGTATCAAGCTGCCAGCATGCATATCTTGATGGGACATCTGGAAATGACAGTGTGAAGATGTTTGACCCTGGTAATCATGCTAATGGGGCATCAGCACCCCAGGGCCCAGGATATGTAGGCCATGTAAGTAGTATTCCCCTAGGGGCTTCCACTATACTATGTGTGACATCAGCACTGAATGGTCAAGTCATGTGGAACTAACTCCAGATAGTTTTAAGTTTGATAAACCCGATACAGTTTTATGTTCAATAAACCTGGGTATCGTTTCTCAAAGCTTTCATATATCTACTACGAGACCGTAAGCATTGTAGCGATCTCTAATACATGGTGATCGGGCACTTACGAGAGTGCTATAGTCTCGTACTGAAATTGAAAGCTTGCCTCATTAACACGAGGAATATGCTTGGATACTTTTAAGTTGTTCATGAATGAGTATTTTGAAATGTTATTATTTTATTTTGGGGAGATCCTTTGACCATTCTGACCAGTCAAGCAAACGGATCAACTTTGATATTATTATTTCTTAAATTAATTTAATAAATAATATTAAGCCTACAATTTATCTTGGACAATTTGAAATGTTGCTTGTTATTATATGTATTTTTTGTTGCTGTTTTCAGACAGAGAAGACCAGTCCATCCTGTGCACGTAAGTCAGACGTGCCATAGGAAAGGGATAAGTATGACCACACACAAACAATAAAAATAAACACTAAAAGAAATAGGTGTTTGGTTAAATATTGAAACTGAGTTAAGTGATCATGGAAACTCAACACGATTGCACGAAGTATTTTAGGATGAATTAAAATCTATTTAGGGTTATCAAACTGCGATAAGCAGAAGGAAGTGGGATATGTTTCCAGCACATGCAAACAAGACTGGCTGTTTGTGAATGAAAACTTGGCAGGAATGTGGAAAGTATCACTAACGGCCCAGATAAGTGCTGCATTAGGCGGGGAGATTGCCTGTGCAGAGTGGCTAGCAGAGCGACTAGCAGAGTAGCTAGCAGAGCGGCTAGCTATCGGTGGATACCATGTTGGTCATAGATAGATCCCAGGCCTGTGTCAACTGGGTTTAAAGCAGCAAATTTAGAGATCTGGATTTGTTATTACGTGTGATAATCTATTAAATTATCGCATGTGTAGTAATTAGTTAACGTTACACAAATTAGATAATAATGTGTATTTTGCTAGGTTCTGACAAGAAATCAGTTATCTTAATGCCCAGTGTTATCTTAATATCCAAGGTATCCTTTCAGGAAGTTCTCTTATCCACTAAGAGACTGGTAGCGCTCGCTTTACCGATAGCTAATACACTGCTAAGAGAGCGTTACCAGTCTCTTAGTAGATAAGAGAGCTTCGTGAAAGGATACCCAGTTCTACAACTATACAGGGAACCATATGGAACATTATTGATTTATCAGATTTGTGTTCTACTCTAGTCCATTTCAATGACACTGGACGAAATTATTTAATTTCTGCTTTTTCTTTTTGCATGATTAAAAATAAAGAAATAAAATGCTTCCCATCCCTAGTAAAACATTTTTTAAAATGCCACCCATCCCAACATCTATGACAACAACTACTCTTTGTGTTCTATCAAGTTGGTGATTATTCCTGTTAGTGGTGTCAAATGTTCGTCCCCAATCGTTTATATACAATGCTGTATTTCCAGTGGAGAGTCTGGCGCGGGTAAGACGGAGAACACGAAGAAGGTCATCCAGTATTTGGCGTACGTTGCCGCGTCGTCGCGGACTGGAAGGAGCTCTGTGTCCAACCTCCACGTTTCGGTAAGCCCATGCATGCCTGCCGCGACCACTCCGGACTGTAGTACTGTCCAGTTTCGCATTCCTATCTGCATGGGACAGCATGAGATTTGCTGCATGTTTATTGCTTGTACTGCATGCTTTTGTTTATATCTGCGTCAATGCACAGTTTCTAGTTTGCATCAGTATATATCTGGTCTTGCTTGGCTAGGTGTAGGATACATTCATAGATAGCTTTAGGGCTTGAATAGTTTGACTCATGTTTCTCAATGCTAAAGAATTTGGGTTTGTCAAAGATTTTGATTTGTAATTACCGGTATGGAAATTGTTGTGTATACATTTGCAAATTAATTAGACATTAAGGTTGATTAGTTTTGTCTATATAGCGGTAATTTTCATCAATAATAAATAATAATTAACCAGAAAATTGTAACAGGATGACTTGATAAATTACTAAATGCTTTTCTTATTACAAGATTTGGGGCGTTTACCAATCTTTTTTTAATTTGTGTTTGTTTTCTTTGTTTTGATGGTGGATTAGAGCTGCTTTTAAGATAAATAATAAATTATTTAGCTGTTGGCAAGATAGATATTTTCTGCTGGACATTGGATGCTTTGCTTGGGAGTCTTTAAGGATTCTACTCTGGTAGTTAGAACTGTCCAAGCTGGCCAAGTTTCGCTAAATATACCGTGACAATCAGTTGAGGATGTAATGTCCTTAACCTGGGTATAAATAGTCTTTTGTCCGACAGAATATGTAGAGCAGGAAAATGTTGAATAGGAAAATGAAGTGGAGGAAGTGAATTTTACTATCAGATATCAGTGAAATAAGAGAGTGATCATTTTTTGTATCGGATGTCAGTGAAATAAGAGGGTGTTATATTTTCTGTGATATAAAATAAGGCAGATGTCTTAAAATAGTGATAGTTCTATCACGAGCTGTCTATTAAATAATTACATAGTAGTTTGAACATGGTGCTACTTTCTGAACAACCTTTGAAATAAGATACTAATTACTTTAACTGATTTTTGAGAGTCAATTTAGAAATAAATCATTTTGTTATTGCTGATGGATTTAATGTTGCTATCGCCTTATTCTGTGTTCTGGCCAGACCTAAGTATCTTGTGTGCAAGTTTTGTTTGGGTGCTACACTGCAATATCATTAAGCCTGTATTATGATAGGGTCTAGGATATATGTTGTTATGACTGACTGACTGTCGTATGATAATATCTACACTAGACATTATTGCTTTCCATGGCTGTGACAATAGTCATCACGTAGGTTGGCTTTGTTATTGCATTATTATTCCTGATCCAAATGAGGTTCGCTTCATTATGGGAAATTCATATGGTCACATTAAACACATATAGAACAATTTGTGCTACTTCAGAAAAGAAAATATATATTATTCTTTCGTTGCGTATGGGTGAAGTATTCCTGCAGTGACCAAAAAAATACATAGAGCAGATTCCGCCGACTTGAAATCTTGAGTAATGTTATCATTATTGGTATCAGTATAATTTGATTGGTCAGGCGGGCAGGAATTATTGACACTGTGGTTAATCTTCAATAAGTTGTATCGGCATATACTGTCAACATTGGGCCATAGTCTATGGAATCGCATGTTGTTGAAATTTTATTTTCAGCACGACTTTCGTATGCACTAAATAATAATCTAGAATGGCATGACAATCCAAGGCCTGTCACTAAATACATGATATACATTGGTATAGACAGACTTAGTGGCATGTCCGTATTGTTTGTTCTTCTCGAAAGCATGAATCGTTGTCGATGGAATGCTTTCAAAGTGTAACAGAGACTGAAGAGAAAAGACCATGTACACTTATATACATAACTGGCTCTAACGATATGAAACAATATATACATCTAAACGCATGTCATGTAGTCTGGATTGTCTCCCAAGTTACGACCACTGTAACCATGGTAACTAACTAACTAAGCAGAGTCTGTTAATATGTGATGAGCATGTGTCAACCTAGACTCCGATAAAGACATTGGAAGGGTTTCTCATGAAGAAAAAATAAAATAAGGAACATTTTCTTGGCTCTTGATACGAGAGATCCTTCCAATATTTACTCTACACTCACTAGGATGGTTTGATAAATCTCACATTTACTGCAAATTGTTTGGGCATGGTATCTTATTTATTTTAAGCTTTCAAACTTGTTTCTATCTGGCTATGCTGGATGATGCTACACAACTAACTGTGCTGCATTGTTCGTTATGCATTTCACTGGTGTTCAAACTTGATTTTTAAAATTTAAATATTCTTTCAATGATTTTTAAAAGTTGGTAGTATTATATTGTAAGTGTGATTTTTAACCGAGATCTTTCGTTCTACTGTAATGCCATCGTTCCTAGTCGTAGCTAGTCACAGTGTTGTAAAAAGTGTTCAATGTATAGTTAATGTAATAGTGTTCCCAGCTTTTTCTAGATATAGTAGACATAGATATAGATAGAGCATGTACAGATGCATGTATAAGCTGTTGATGACCTATGTTTTCTGTTGTGGGTGCACTGTAGAAATCGGAGTTCAATCTAGTAAGTACCGATCTGTCCACATGACATCGTTGCCCGTCTTCATCGAGGACTGTCACCCTTTAATTTCAAGAGATGGTTTTTTTTTATTAATATCAATTTTGAAAATCCCACTTAAAGGCATACAATTACAATTCGCTGATAGTTTTTATTTTTAATTCTTTTTGTTTTATGGTAGATACAATGTATATTCACTTAAATGTGGCATAGATTTGCACAAATCCATTGAATGTTTTATTGTACATCTTTTCATTGACTTCCTGAGCCTTCGTCGCCAATGGGTGAGATATTCCCGCTGCGACTTAAAGCAATAATTCAATCAAAACTTTCACAACTTTCCCCACCCCCCAACTTTTATTAAACTTCAAAATTTTTGGTTAGTTCAAAAACATATTTTTGTAGATGTAATGTAAAGGATAGATTAATTCTACAGTGAGACAAATAGTACAATTGTCACAATTGACCGGTTCCTAGATAGTCACATGGTTTCTATGTAGTGCCCTCTTTTGGCTGATTTACAAAATATTTTCTTTTACGATATGCAGTACTTCTACATTTTCGTAAGAGTATGCTAATTTTCTGTCGGGGCGGGATGTA